>CABFVX010007177.1:0-32993 GCA_902151425.1 Timema shepardi
CAGAGACAACCACCCCCTCTCTCTTCAAGCTGCCCAGGAAATTTCCCCGAACCGTGAAGCTCGTTAGGTGACGGTAAATTTAAACATCTTTGCTCCTTACAGAGTCATTAACCTGTAGGCTGCCGATCATTCACTGCTGGTAATCAGGCATTCATCCTGAAATTCGCCCACCGGTCGTTAATGAGCCGAGAATAGCCAGTGATACAGTTGCTGTCTCTGGTACTACTTCACACCAGCCCCCCAAGCTCCCTGTAAAGACCCGAGCTATTTAAGGGTAGTGAGCTCCTTTACACGACCTCCCGAGTCCGTTAAACGCCTACAAAATTGACTAGACATCGATGAGGCGCCTTGAAAAGACACACACACACACACACACACAGTGGCACTGGGCCTTTGCTTGTGGAATAGTGTTAACTAACACTCCATCGACCACAACTTATGAAAGTAGACATGTTCTAGATGCAACGCTCAACTGGTCCTTTTAAAATAAAATATCTAGCAGAGCGTCTTACTACCTGTTCGGTTCTAATATTTAAATTATATGTTAATTACCCGAAATATTAGATTTTTCTTGTTAAATCCGAGCTTTCTATATACTGTCAAAAGTAAACTACGATTATTTTATTTCAGATAAGTAAATATTATTATTAGCACCGCGTCTTACTACCCGTTCGGGTTATACACACTTACGCTAATGTGTAATGGTAGAGTGATTGTGAGATGATATGGAGGACCTACAGTTTAACGTGGAATCCGAACCACGGTGGAGACCTGGCATTCCTCACATTCACAAGAATGTCTTGTCAGAGGTGAAGGAAGAGTTTGGTAATCATATAAATCTGTGCCGGGACCTGGGATTGAACCCCAGCCGCCAGCACAGAAGTCTGACACCTTACCCCTAGACCGCCAGGTCACCGATAAGTAAATAAAATGCATTATTGATAATGTAAAAGAACAGTGAGTTTCTAATAAACTGCATGTAAAAAGCGAAAGACCATGAAATATTTAACACTTCCACATACTGTGTTCGTCGCCATCAGATTTACTAAGGGAACGTATATCAATTTTTCCGAGTTGGAATTGGAAAACCAGTTTTGAAAAAAAATAACTTGTCACAGAAACAAACCCCGACCTTCCCGTAACTAAAATGGAATCTCAATCGTAATTACCTAGTGTTCCACCACCCTAGAAAGGAAGCTGAAACAGACAGAAGGAAGTAATAGGGCCTAAAATTGGTCTTGGGGGGGAAAAGATTGTTTTTCTTGTGTAACATTTGGTTTCATACATTATATATTTGAAAAGAACATAGATTGAGAAACAAATAGATTTATTGATAAAAAAACATAGTTAAGATAGCAATGGTCTACAATAATGTAGACGAAACGATTTAGGGTTTTGATCCAATCAGACTGGGGCTACTAGGTCTGCATAGTCACCAGGCCCCAGGTAGAAGTAAATTATATAAAGTAGAACAATTCAATAAATACTAATAGAACAATATATGACAAGGTATACATGTAACTTTAAACCATGCTGTGCTTGATGGGGCCTTCAAAATACTATCCATTAAACACTTAGGATAATCAGCTGTTAATAATAGCAGTTTATTGCTAAGAAACAGGTGTCATCAAAAGTACTATGGCAGGTCACAAACCCCTTTGGTACTGCCAGGGCATTCAATAGTACATAAAATTCTAAAGACATGGACCTTAAGAACACAAAAACTAGAAATCGATTGAAAGGTTAGAGTGAAAGGGTATTATTTAAACGGACCCCACTATGACTCTAGTGCAATTCCCTGGGTTGCGCACCGGAACTAATACTGCACGTAAAGCGTGATCACTTGACCAACTAAAACACTAATATCTATCAACAGAATTGTATTAAGGTAAACAAAGCAGACAACCTGGGGATAGCCATCCATAAACTGAACTGATGCTCACGCCGTACAAGGCGTCATGACAAATTCTGATTTAAATATATATTAAAGGAACTAGTGGAATATTATAAGTCCGTTATTAAGACTTTATGAATTTTCTACGCCGGAGGCATATATATATCAACAGAGACTACAGTACTGAATTACAATATTTGAAAAACAAGTATTAAAGGGACTCGTCCCACCTTCTAAAGGATACAACATTTAATACAAAATAAATTAAAGCTTGAGTTAGCAAGTCAACAAGACTTGAAATGATTAACGGTCAACTAGACCTACTATCAAAATGAAAATCATCTCCGACAATATAAAAAACTAAAGGGGTGCAATCAGATATAACTCAACTTTATAACAAAAATTATCTAAGTCATAAGGACTCGTCGATTACTGTAGAATACTTAAAACATCGAAGTCTGTGGTTCCATCCATAAGCTGCGGTGAATCCCATGGCCTTACCTTCATAGGCGGTTATTGAAAAGCAGTCATCCCGGCTAAGGTGGTGGTGTATCCGACGCCTCCATCTTCATAGTTGTCGTGACGAACATGGAGTCCTTTCTTCAATGCAGAGATAGAGTAAATGGCTATATGGTGTGCTGGGACGTGGCCCCTTATATAGTACTCAACCTAATACGAATGAAAGAAAGCCTAAAGAATAATAAACAATAGAACATAGAAAATGGAACTACAGAGGAGGGCGGGCAGGAAGAGACAATTTACAAGAAAAATTGACTCATGTAGGATAGGTAGGAAGAAGCTTCCTTGGTTTACCACCAGGGTCGTTGACGAGAAGATCTTTGCGTCGGTAGTCACACGCACAACTTCACTTTAACATATCTAGTTAAGCTAGCACGTGGCACGGCCATCATTGAATAGATTTATTGAGCTTCATATGTGGGAGAAAGGAATCAGCAGACATCCTGAAGATGCGAGTACTCACCAAGGCATATTATATGGAAATATATCTCTTTTAATTATGTTATTCAGGATCCATTATTATTTTAATAAGATTTGGTGATATAGATGTAGTTTACTATTTTTTAATTTTAACCGCATGGCAAGCGTAAGTAAATATTCTTGACATTATACAATGAGAAAAGCAATGCGTTAAAGTATTTTTATTCATAACTATGTTAATATTAATTCTCTTCTTTGATATCTACTCCCGTATTTAACAAAAGTCAGTTTTTTTTACCAACCACGTGTTTGAATGTTTGAAGGTAGGGAGAAACGTAAATTTATTAGACTGTATCTTCAGAGTAGACTCAATTAAATATGCGAATATAGTTTATTTCTTGAATAAATTAATAAATTATAGAATTTTTTATTTGTAGATGTCCAATCTAACTGATTGACATGCTACAAATATTCTACCCTACAAAGTAGTCATTCCCACAGGCCATAGTCCATCAGCTGAGGGCGAGTATTCACACTATTCATGCCCCTTGTAAGAAGGCATCTGCGGTTGCTTCGGAGTAGTCTTCATTGCAAGTAGACGGTGAACTGAAGTTCTCTTCTTCTCAATAGTAGAGCAGTAGACATCTATAGATGGACAGCCTCTTCTGACACAGCGAGTTTCTCAAATAAGAAGGACAGGGAGGAAAAGCAGCTGAGAAAATTAATCAGGCTGAGAACATATATAGGACCACCCCAGAATCACTTACCATAAGGTACTGAAGTAGCCTGGGATCATACTTTGATGAGTATATTTCCCTATCACATTATTACAATAACAACAGGCACTAAATCGAAAGATCAAAAAACCAAATTTTGCTTTATTTACATATATTCTCATTAAGAGAAAAATTATTAGCTTATACTGATTCTTAACATAATGATACTGTATCATTTAATCTCGTCAGGAGATAATAATTAGTAAATACTGATTCTTAACTGAATCTTACTATTAAATTAAGTCTCATCAGTATACAATAATTATTAAATACTGGTTCTTAACTGAATCTTACTATTACATTAAATCTCGTCAGGAGACAATAATTAGTAAATACTGATTCTTAACTGAACCTTACTATTACATTATATCTCGTCAGGAGACTATAATTATTAAAGACTTATTTATAACTGAATCTTACTATTATATAAAATCTCGTCAGTAGACTATTATTATCAAAGACTGATTCTTAACTGAATCTTACTATTACATTAAATCTCGTCAGGAGACAATAATTAGTAAATACTGATTCTTAACTGAATCCTACCATTACATTAATTTCAAAAGTTTATATTAATTATTTTACCTATATTTTCTTCCTAAACATAATAGTTTTTTTATATATATATATATTATTACGTTTACCTTCCTATCAGTGTAGTCTTACTTGGTCTGCTAGATCTAGCAGCAAATTTTAAAAAAAATTAGAATTAGTGTACTGATTGCCTCATCGAAAGGTGACCAGTACACTTATTAAGTTTAATTAAAAAAAAGTATATCTGCTGCCAAGACTGAAAGAGAGCATAAGTAGATAATTAGCATAGTAAATAGATAATTAATCAATAGAAAAGGAGGTTAATAAAGTTATCCAAAACGCGTGGTTTCCCACGTGATTACTTTTAAATCATAACCCAGTTACAAAAGGACTGTACTATTTATTAAACGAATAAAAGATAATAAAATATAATAAAAGATTAAGAAAATATAAAGGTAATAAAACATAATAAAAGATTAATATAAAATAAACGAGAAAATTTACATTTACTACATTGCCGATTTGTTTAAGGTATTAATAAAGGATATCTCCTGTAGAACAGAGAAAATAAAAAAAAATTATCTATATAATACAAAAAATAGTCTTCAACCATGATACTTAATCCCCTGTTCTATTAAATTTTAAACAACATGGTTTATAGGATGCCGATTGATACAAAACCATAATATAAAAAGAACCAGGCCACGTGATGGACAATTTATAAATTACATTAGAATACCACAAAAAATGCATAATAAATTGAAACCTAAAAGGTAATTAATTAAACAACATAACTACACGGAAACTTTAACCCAAAACCTAAAAACCAAGAAAGAAATAAAAAGGAAAAAGACTACATGTTAATTTAGACAAGGTTCAAGAATAAAATTAATAAAATAATAGAAATAAAAAAAATATGTCTCACGTTATTCGGATCCAAATAGAGAATGGACGAGGGAAAGCGTTATTTCCCTGAACAGGAAATTGAGATTAACGAATAGGCCAATCAGAGACTTTTAAGATAAAAAGGACCAATTATATAATTTTCGAAGACTAAACATTTTTTAAATAAAAGATATAAAAAAACATTAAGGGAAAATTACATATCTAAAAAAGGTACAAAAAGATTTAATTACTTAACACATTGAAATAATAGTTTATAAAAGATTATTAAAACTTCCGTTCTCCTAAATACCATTTAGATCACCATATTGCTGAACTACTCCTGATTTAAAGTTTGTCCCCTAGGCTTCGCCACTCATCACTACCAGGAACGTCAAGGTCGATAGAAGTTAGGTCCGTTCATAATTAACAGTACATTAGTATGATAAATAACATAGTTCTATAGAACTAATATTTACAAATTTACAACACTTAAAGTAATTTCTTTAAGTGTCTTACATGAGCCCAGCGATTTTGAGATTGGCCCTACATTAGTTCCAGTAGAACAGATACAGGTGTTAAGAATGAGGTAACTTTTTATGGTCCACTCCATTTTGAAGTGAGCTTGGCTGAGGTTTTGTCGACTGCTGAACTCAATGGAAACGTCCGGCACATAACTATATCATTCACAGATACATATACTAGCAAACGACCACGATTGTAAGTCGAGGTCACTCTAGCTATGGACCTCTGCAAATTATGAAAGACAAGCTTACACCTTTCCGAATAAGTTGAGGTCCCACAATCCCCAACCAGATGGTCAACGTCCCAAATAGCTAGCAGGGGATGGCTCAGCTCTCTACCAAGCAAAAAAGAGGAGGGGGTAGCTCCAGTCGACTCGTCAACATCTGAGTTGAATGCCAGAGAAAGAAAGTTAAGCTCTTTATCCCAGTGAATCTGGGAAGTGCCATGATAAATGGTTAAAGCAATCTTTAGTTTTCTATTAAACCTCTATTCCTGATTAGTAGCAGGATTATAAGTACTAGTGGTTACATTTTTGATTCCCCACGCAAAACACATTTCATGGAATACTTTGGATCGTAAACAGGGTCCATTATAACTGACTATATTTCTAGGAGCCTCAAAAATAGCCCACACCCTATAAGATAAAGCTTTCACGGTGGTAGTAGCTTTCATATTTCTAAGGGGGATTATCACAACAAATTTAGAAAAACCATCAATAAGATTAAGAACACACGTATTCACACTGGTAGGAAGAGTGATGGGCCCCACGAAGTCCACAAACACAATATCCCACGGGTTATGAGTGACATCTGCAGAATGTAACCCATAACGAGAGTTCTGAGAGGGCTTGGCACCTAGAAACCTAACACTCTTCCTAACCCATTGTCTAGTGTCCTGATACATACTGGGCCAAAAAATTCCTTGGCAATCTTACGGTGAGTTTTAAATTTCCCAGGTGGCCTCCAAAGGTGGAATCATGAAAATATTTAAGGATCATATCCCTTAATTTAGAGGGAACCAAAACTTTCCTGCCCTTATTATTTCCACCCCGCACACATAGCAAGTCTCTATGCATAAGAAAATTGTTTACTGTCTCACCACTAATTAACCTATCAATAATCTCCCTACATAACTGGTCATCCAATTGATGTTGTCTTAGGAACACAAAAGATTTCGAGATTGTTCTATCTACATCTAAACTAGAAGGGCTAGTACAGGAAAGTATAGGGAACAATCCCTCAATGATTCGTGATAAGACATCTGCAAATAGGATATCTTTTCCTGGGTCATGTACAGTGGTAAATTTAAACTGTGATAGCCTTAGAACCCAACGGCCTATCTTACCTAGTTTTTTAGGGTGGTTAAACATCCAAGATAAAGCGCTATTATCAGTATACAAAATAAACTAGCGTTGCTCTAAATAATCCACAAATCTTTCAATTTCATATATTCAAGCAAGACATTCCTTTCATAAGGACTGTACCTCTCTGAGCCTCATTTAAAGTTTTGCTCGCAAAAGTAACAAGAAGCAATCCTTCAGGATATCGCTGGGATAGAACGTCTCCAAGTGCTTAAGAAGATGCATCCACCTTAATCTCGAAAGGCTGTGAAAAATCAGGCATTTTCAAAACATTAGGGGATATCAAATTTTGTTTAAGTTAAGAGAAGGCACTCTTTTGTTCGTCTCCCCAGACAAATTGTACACCTTTCTTATTTAGTTGATTTAAAGGTTCTGCTAACCCGAAAAAGAAGGAATAAATCTAGAATAATAGGCACACATTCCCACAAAACGATGAACCTGTTTTAAATTCTTAGGATTCGGGAAGTTAACAAACGGGATAATCCTCTCAGGGTCTACTAGAATATTTCCCTTAGAAATAATATATACTAAATATTTAATAGAATAAGTGCCCCACGTCACTTTATCGGGGCTCACAGTTAGACCTGCCTCTCTAAGACGTTGCAACACTAATCTAACATGTTAAGAATGTTCTTCTAAGGACTGACTATAGGCACAGATGTCATCAAAGTAATTGAATACAAATTTGAATTTAAAATCTGCCAAAATATGATCCAAAACTCGACTCAAAGCAGCTCCTCCACAAGTTATCCCGAGCGGAACTCTATTATATTCATCTCATCCTCACGGGGTAACAAAGCCTGTATATTCTTTTGATTCTTCGGTCGAAGTACACTGAAGAAAGCTAGCATTCAGGTCTATTAAACTATAGAACTTCGCCACCCCTAAATGTTGAAAGGCACTTTCAACAGTAGGCTTGGGGTTTAGATCAAAAACAATCTGTTTGTTTATCTTTCTATAGACTACTATTAGTCTATGCCCGCCATCTTTTTTTAGGATAATAAATGCAGGAGTAACATATGCTATATAAAAATCACAAGCCTCAATACATCTGACAGGGATCAAAACCCGCTTTCCTCCCATCTTTAGCAGTCTAGTTGGGCACAAGACACGGACGATGAAGGGGAAAACAGGCCTTGGTACACACGCGCGATAGGGATTCGAAATTATCTCTTCGGGCAAGCGTGAGAACCAAATGAGGGAGAGAGAGACAGAATAATAAAATTAGTGATGTAGTATCATTTGCGCAGGGTTGAAATGTGAAAATGGCCAAAGATATTATTTATTATGCCAGCGGAAATATGAAGTGAGCCAGCATCTGCGTGGAGGAAGAATGAAAAACTACCCTACAGGTCTAGAGAGAGAGAGAGTGGGATGTAGCCGTTAAAACTACGATCAGGTGCAGGGTTTTCATCAGCAACACATTCCACTCCATTACACCTTGGCTGTTGTAAGTCAATAAGCATGAATCGTAGAAATAAAAATAGTTTTACAGGCTCACGAATAATAAGTTATTTATAGTTATATTTATCAAAACTGTCTCTAAGAAATATGTTTATATTTATATAAGGCATTCCTAAGGTGTATTTTAGGCACACATGCCTTAAATATCTAACACAAATAAAATAATTATCCGATTTTATATTCCCATCAAACATTAATATATATTTATAAATGTCTCAAATTAGGATTTTGTAATACTACAGGGACTATAAATTTGTTTAATTAATAAATTCGCTAAAAAATAGTAGAGAGATCTTCTATGTTTCCTGCAAACCGTTGAAGTAATTAAATATTACATTACTATCACACATAAGAATATTTTATAAATACATCAAGTTGTTAAAACTTTCAATGTATACTAAAATATAAGTTTTGTTTTATACAAAGCTATTATTTATGCTTACTTCATCATTGCGACCTGGATACGGGAGTCGAACCAGGGACTTGGGACTCAACAATATATGGCTTGTATTTATAAAAGTATCCCTCTAGGCGGAGCGGCGAAGAAGTACATCAAACCTCCGCGAGAGAGTTAGGATGATTGAAATATAACGGTAGATAGCTCGGGTCTGGGAGTCACAAAAACACACAGACTTTATTTTATTATTATAGATTCCTGCTCTATTAATATAAATACACGGATAGCCCTGCAAGGAAGAAAGAGAAAACAAGATTGAAACTCGCTGAGCTACAGCCCCATTTTCATAGGAACAACTAGAAAACACCCTAGCTCTAATTTCATGTATTCATACATAAAGACAGGTGCCCAAGTAATAAGTACTGTGTTTAATTCGTAGTCTTTAGATTGATACCCAAAGAGAAAGTATATGGGGTGATTTGTTTCAACTTATCCATAATATTTGAGACAGAGCGTCTAAGACAAATAAACTTGTATTCATAGGATAGGAGAGGGAGAGGTATCTCTCCAACCTATCTAGTCACCATCAAGCTATCTATAAGGTGCCTAGTTCCTCTAAACAAATTCATTTAAATTATTATGATAGCCACACTGTATTCAATATAGGTACACCTTTAATAAATGGGATATTGAGAGGTAAGCGTACGCGCATTTGTGTGGAGGGAGAGTTGAAAATAGCTTTGGTGTTCAGGCTCCAGCCAATCAGTGCCCTCACTTAAGTACGTGTACAGAAACTTCCCTAGAAATGTCAGGGTATAATCCCAGTCCTATAGTCAAGTACACTATCCGTGCAACATATCAGGGTATAGTCCCAGTCTTATAGTCAGGATCACTATCTGTACAACATGTCAGGAACACTATCCGTACAACATGTCAGGGTATAGTCCCTGTCTTATAGCTAAGTACAATATCTGCACATGTCTAGGTATAGTAAAGTACTCTATCCGTGCACCGTGCTCGAGTATAGTCCCAATCTTATAGCCAGGACCACTATCTGTACAGCATTTCAGGGTACAGTCCAAGTCTTATAATCGAATTTCATGCACAAACTTAACCCAGTGGTATAATGGTCAACGCTGCTGACTACCAACTTAGGGGCAGGGGGGGCGGGGGTGCCGGGTTCAGTTCTCTGTTGGTGTCAGAAGATATTTCTCCCAAAAATTGAACGGTCAACAAAGTTCGGGTTAATTATATTTAAATCCCGTTTCGATGAACACATGGTCTAAGGCGCTAGTTACGCAAAAGACTAGACTGCCTAAGACCTGGAGTCAAGGTTTGATCCCTATAGGGTGTGTTAAGAGAGTTTTTCCACTATCTCTCCACGCTAAAGAGTAAAACCTTCTTTATACCTAACACAACGTAATTAGTACATGGGCATACAAGCCTAATGGGTAGCAAGAAGTGGTGCTAAAAAATTAAATTTAAGCTATGTAAAGATTTTCTAATGGTTTCACACCCACATATTCATTTTCACCGCGACTTTTCGGGTTCAAATAAATATAGTTATAGATTAATTGAACTTCCCATTTACATTATAGACCACCCGACAGAATTAGTTGAGGCTGAAATTAAGACGGCATGCCTCATAGCGCTGGAACAAAATTCCATAACGGTCGTGGGGTTGCTACGAGTTCACCCCTGATTGAAGTCAATTGAGAAGACACTTAAAAGTAACGGTGAAAGCGTACTTAGAACTAGTACGAGATTATCTCGTAGAGCGGAAAAACACTATTTCCGGGTGGACAGTTATAACTTTGAAAATACTTTTACTGAACTGTCAGGACATTGCCCCTGTCTAATACTAGGACAGTTCCGATACAATCAAATTGTCTTATGAAGGTACTTTTAAATTGACTAAAAATTAATTTATCTCTGACCACAAGGTAGCTTTCGTGCCGTCAGTTTCTATGTTCTATGGGCTGACAATCTCATGAGATTACAACCCCCCTCCTTCAAAGGACAGATTTGTATGTAAAATGACCGACATTTGCGTGAAGAAAGGGTGGGAAACGCAGGATATCTAGCATAGCATCTTACTACCTGTACGGGTTAAACGATAGTGGATTAGGAAATGTTTCAGCGTTTACGCTGTGGAGAGAGAGAAAGAGTGCATCCCTAGGATTCGAACCTGGGACCTTTGGCGAAGTTGCAGGGACTCGAACACTCGCTACCCATCTCAAATTGTGGAACCATTCAAAGAATGCCCATAATTGCACCACGTACTTGAAAGGATATAATATATCTCTCATTAAAAATTATGTTGTAACCCTGCTAAAAACAAGCCTGTGTTTGAAGAAGGATAATTTATCTTTATCTCATAGCTTCGACATTTCAATAGATTATCGTTAAACTTTAAAATGCAATGTTTATGATTTAGTAAAAATGTATTGAAACTTTTTTAGCACCGCGTCTTGCTACATGTTCGGGTTATACACTAATGGGGAAGTGAGGTGGAAGGTTAAATTTAGAGGAAGTATACTTGAATTTGCGTGGAGAAATAAAGAGAGCGGGAAACAGTTTAAGAAAATAATCTTCAGTACAACCGAACGGAATTGAACCAAGATAGCTTTCACGTCATTGACTTCTATGTTCTATGGTTTACAATGTCGAGAGAGATTACAACACCCCCCTACTCGCTTATTTATACCTAACACAACGTAATTAGTACATAGGCATACAAACCTAGTGGGTTGGCAATACGTGGAACTAAAAAATTAACTTTTTTACCTGTCTATACCCTGCCATGTTGTACAGATATTGGTCCTGAATAAAATTGATAATAATAATAATATTTGCAACGCGTCTTACTAACCGTTCGGGCTATACGTTTAAGTACTAATTACTCTAATGAGATTAGGAATTTGGAAGGTTGAATTAGAAGAAGTTAACCAGTATTTGCGTGGAGGGAGAGTGGAAAACCACCCCCAGTTCAGCCGACCGAGATTCGACCCTGGATCTTCCCGTCCTCAGCATTCGAACAGCACAACACCACAAGCGCGTTAACCAACTATGCCACCGAAGTGGGTCTGAATATAATTGAATCAACATTTTGGTCCAACCGGTTAGGGTCAAACCCCTAACTTCCTATAAATAATATAAACAATTATTTCTAAAATGGAAACTTGGACGCAATTATATGTTGAACTGGAAAACATTATCATATTTTATGTTTCGAGTCATTTTAAAGCAATAAGCGTTGGTTGTAAATTAATATTACTCTCTCAATGATGAGCCATATAGTAATTACCGATTCTATCTCGATCTAAATTAGAAATAAATTTTCATTGCTTCTCTAGAAAAAATGGGATTTTGTTCATATATAGAGCTGGTTTAGAATAACCCTGTCTTCTTCTTCTTGTGAAAATAATAATAAGTTACGGAGCAGCTGATTAAGCAGGACAATTGCAAATTCAACAACATCCATATCAGGTATTTAAATTATCTCCTTTTACATAACTTAAGAATATTTGATTTAATTTTAAATTTGTGGCTGTACTAAAAACTAACGTTTGTTTAATCTATCCATATACTATGTTTTAGGCAACATTTTAGTCTAACCGGTTAGGGTCCAACCCCTAACTTCCTATAAATATTATGAAAATGTATTTCTAAAAGGGAAACTTGGACATAATTATCCGGTAAACTGGAACACATTATATGGTCTCAACACTTTTTAATTATTATTTAACACAACAGCTTACTACCCGTTCGTGTCATACGCCTTTCTCATCACCACGTGTGAAGCGTTAGGCTGTCTTCCCACTGCGCCAAGTGTCCAGAACAATACGTTACCAATCATACGCAGAGAAAATAAATGATACCGAACTCCGCAAGGACATTCTAAATCCATTGATTAAAAATAAATATATTTGCTCAAAGCTCGTGATAAGTGTGAGAAGAAATAGTATGAACAAGCAAACCCGTACAAGAATTGCGTTATACATATATTAAATTTATTTTTACTCCCAGTGTCACCCCCCCTTTTATTTATTTCACAACTAAAGGTCAGGTTAGTAACAAGAGAGTTTATTTATTTTCAACAATAATAAAAACAAAACTCGATGAGAAGAGAGTGGGACAAGACCAGCGTTAGGCGCACAACAAGGCCATAAAAAACAATACACAATGAAGTAATGGGGGACGACCCCGAGAAAAAGATGGCCACCAAGAGTACCCACAAACAATTAAATTGACCTTCACAGAAACCCGTAATGTCTAATGATAATAAATTTAATGTAGCAACAATAACCCACATAGAAGCAATAAACACAAGATATAGATTATTCGCCATCGGCGGCTCCCCAATAACTTACGAAAAAGAGAGTGTTCCCAAAAGGGGTTATCATCACTGCCATTCTAAAGCTCGAAAAATGGAACCAAGAGCCATTATACAGGAGCATCATAAAACAGAATAACCTAGCTATTAACAATATGAATACACTAAAGGCCTTGGCTCGCGGCCCCAGGTTTGACCAACCAAGACAGAACAATGGATATTCGATTTGTCAATAATGACAATAACTTGACCTATCCATGGCGGTACTAATGGTTCAAAACAATCCGTGAAGCGGATGAGAAACGTTAACCTAAATAAAAATATTCCTAAGTGCCAAACTGTGCCGCCATGACTTCTACAAAAAACGCAGTCTCAAAATATATAATATGTATAGTTAAATCATGAAATGATATCGTCCGAAACGCAATTTAGAATACATCGTTGCCCAAACAGAATTTTGATACAAATAAATTAAATATATAAATAGACAGAAAGTGTCCCACATAGAGAATGCGAAGAAATGTGTCTCTATGGCTTTAGAGTCCTGCTATTATATACACTAAGTCAGAGTCACGTGATCTCACAGCGCGGGAAGCAAGGCAGGAGAAAGGGAGAAGGGGGGTGCACTCTTCTGGAATACTCTCATATAATTTGGGCGAGATTTCAAATCTCGCGCCACCCGACAGGTCGTTGATTTCACTGCACTGTCACTGGCTCGCAAGGTTCTGCGCATGTCGATCGTCACTTGTTTTCTTTTCTGGGGCGGTGCAAGCTTGAGGCGTAACTTTGTTGAAAATTACCTTCGTCTCAGTTGAACGTAGCCCTGGTTGCTGAAGTGATGTGTTTGTGTGGGGAGCCTTGTAGAACAGCCAAATGGAGGCAAAGATGGTAAGTCAATTCTATTGTTTTCCTTCCATGTTGTGACTCGGTCACACCAGATTTAAATTTTATGATTTTCTTTTTAAAGAATTATAGTCCTTTCTAGTATATTTGAAAAAATAAAATAAGATTGATTTTGGGTCTACAAGGGTCTGTACTTCGTATTAAATCTTAGACTTCCGGTTAAAATTTTCGATGTTTTATAAGGTGTTGTACATCTTAAGGTTATCACATATATTTTTGAATCTTAATTTATATATTTAGACTATTAAAAAGGTAAATATTGAATAATGAGTCTTAAATGATAGAGATAGATCATTTCTGTAGAAATATTTCCACTAATATTTTGAAGAATAAATGGAATGGAACTCCGCACAGACTTTCTCACTTTATTGTTTGAAAATGAAGATATTTACTCAAAGCTCGTAATATACGTGAAAAAAAACAATAAACCCTTGCAAATCCAAGCATAAATTGCACTAAACTTATGTAAAACTTTTTTTAGTTCCGGTTTTAAATTTTATAATTTTGTTTTTAAAGAATAAAAGTCCTCATTTGTATGTTTGCACCGACAAAAAAGATCAATGTTGCGTCCACGAGAGTCAATACTCCGTAGTAAAATTTCAACTTCCGGTTTAAATTTTCAACATTTTATTAGGTGTTGCAAATCTTCATGTCATATCATTGCTATTAAAATCCTAATTTATAAATATTAACCAATACAATTGTAAATATCTATTATTGAGTCTAAAATGAATATAGATTATTGTTGTACAAATATTTCTCCTAAGAGAGTTATAGAAAAACAACATACACTTTTGGATACTTACTCATATCCATGGCATTGGAGAGTTATTACGTTAAAACATAAGTCGTATATCTCTACAACTAAATCTCACAAATGTATTGATATATTTGCCAATAGCTCAGAAACGGTTGGATTTATAAAAATACATATTATATAAAAGTTTTCTTTTCAATTCTAATACAATGTGGCAATGTTATGTTATTTAGTATCTCAAACAATTGTGGAGAAACGGAAGATTCTTCTTTTGTAAGGTACCCTAAAATTCATGTGCATGTGAAAGGAAGATAGCCAGTTTGTTCATAATCTTAATCGGCACCTAGAAACGAGTTTTAATCAAATCCTGAGAGTCGACTTTGAGAAAATCTATTTTTCTCTTTTTAGCCCTTTCTTAAACTACTCTTAATTTTAAGTTTAAACAGACACACAGACAGACGTAATTGAAAAGACCACTATTTAGTGTTGGGGGGTGACCAGAGGGGTCTTGAGACGTTGACATTATCAACTTTTATTGTTAGATTTTCTTTAACAGGAGCAATACTTTTACAATTTGTGTTCGAAAAGTTAAGAAATACATATATTTACGTAAATCTTGAAAGTTATTGGTTTTATGAAAATATGATTCTTATAAATATTTTTATTATAAAGAGACTTACATAATTGTAATGATAAGTAGTTTAATATCTCAAATAGTTTAGAAAATATTATAAAAAAAAAAGATAATTTACGTATGCCTGGATGTTTCACCTCATCTACTGACGATTAGACTGGTTTTTATTTAAATTAATAATGGCTCGAAATAAAGTCAATAAGTTAGTGTTTAGGATTATTATATATACACTGTGGTTCATTATGAAATAATGAATATGTATAGTGGAAGCTGAATAAAATTATTTAGTTCATCTCTAATTCTTTAACTGCACGAGTGTTTAAAACATGTCTACTTTGTTTGCTGGTGTAATCGTAAGGTTTTTTTTATGGCTTCTTGCTAGCCATCAATGCGTCCTTTTGGACAATTTCCCTTCTCAAAAATAAGTCAGCCAAGATCGCTTTTACTGTCATTTAAAAAATGTAAGCTCATCATATCAATATCATCAAATGTTTCAATTCTTTGTTTAGGTCAGTTTATTAAAATACCTCTATCTTCCTCTATCTTTGCACTATTCTTACTTCTTTAATGTCTTCCATACTTCTCCTTTCCCTTGAAAAATTTATGTTATCTGCTCCTCACTTCTCTCGTTTAACCTTCCTTTAAATCATTTTCCCACATATTCCATTTCAAAAATAGTCTTTACAATACTCACTTTTTTCATCCTCATTACATGCCCATATTATATCAGTCTTGCATCCTCTATCTCATATACTCTCTATGCCCCTAAAAATTTCCCGGATAATTTCATTCTTAATCTTGTTTCTCCTCGTGACAGCTAGCATGCTTCTTATAAACTTCATTATTATCTCATCTACATTCATAGACTTTCTTACATTCAATGCCCATATTTCTGTTGCATATGTGACCATGAATACAAAGTATGCCCTATACAACATTGCCTTATACTTAAAGGGCACTACTCTTCTCGTTGATAGGTATCTTACACACCTAGTGAACAACTCTCCCTAATATCCTCTTCACATTACAGACTATCTACTTCCACCTTTCACCTCAGTCCCGCTTCAACTGTGTTTTATATTGTGCACTTTTCTCAACCTTACTCCATCCCAATTTATTGATTTACTAAGCCTTAGCATCTTCCTTGTCATTATTCTCAATTCACACTTTGTGGTGCTAAATTCCATTCCACACTTTTCCACTTCTTTATTCCATGATTGTAGTTATCCTGTATATTTTCTTCCTCCTCTCCCCATACCTCCAAGTCATCAGCAAACATAATGGCTTTCATTATTTTCTTTACGAGATTCCCTGCCACGTTGTCTATGACCATTTCTATTACCATTATTAAAAGTAATAGTGAAAGGGCATTCCACTCTTCACTCTAATTTTTATTGGGAGCCACTTCGTCTCCCATCGCCCCGCACACCTATATTCCATCCTCAGGCAACACCTGTTATCTTTATACATGCGTTTCACTCTCATTACAATTCCTCTAAACACTTCAGCCTCCTCCATTACTTTCCAAACTTTATTTATATCCACGAAATCATACGTCTTATTTACATCCATAAATAGCGTTTCCAAGTTTTTAAAATATTCATACCCTATTTCCATGAACTGTTGTATGGCAAATATTAAGTCTATTGTTGAACTATATTTCCTGCAACCATGCTGTTCCTCTCTCCACCTTCAGTTAATTCTATTTCTTATTCTATTTTCCAGTATCTTCTCTTAATTTTTTGTTATCCCCCTATGAGCTGTACAACTCTCTCTCTCTCTCTCCTTTCTTAAAAATAATTATAATAGTTTTCTTTTTCGGTCTTACAGTATTTTATCCTCCCCCAAACCACTATCAGCGCTTTGTATAATTATTGTATACCTACTACAACTTATTGCCTTTTTTCTCTCCTACTCTTTCTTACTTGGCTATATAGCTTGAAAAACCTAAACATATGTATCTTATATTTTCAGTTGTATTTAGATTTTCTTAACGCTAGGCATCTTGTGAAACTTCACTTATATAATCTAGAATTGACGAAAAATTATTATTCTTTAGAGAAAAAGTATATAAAGTGGTATTAATACTATCTCGCTTGATCAAAACCAATTTAATTATACTCATTTATTTTTATAAAATTGAATTGTAAATTCAGTTTTTTTTAATATAGGAAAACAATTGATATAATAACTACACCACTCTGCAAGAGTTTTGATATTTGAAAATAAAGAAACCTTCTAAACACTAACTTTTGTGCTGAATTCAAATTTGTAATATGTTTTTCTCTAGCTAGTGCAGTATTTTTTTTTTTAAACCTAAAATTATCAGACCAAGCATTTCACCATAAATTTTGAAATATTTTTTTTAAAAAAGAAGTACAATAGTTGGCAACATTGTTCATCCAGCTGATTGTTATTTTTTATTTAATTGTTCTTTTAGTACAAAACTATTTGTTTATATTGTTCATTTGGGTGCTATGTTATTTTTGAGTGTTTATTAGTGTATTTAAGTTTATATGAGTGTTTTTACTATTGTGATTAAAATGCGTTCTCATGTCTAAACAATTTGAACATATTCTGTTATATTTGTGGGAGCTATATATTTGTTAATCAGAGACAATATATATCAAAAGTTTTGCGAAAAATGTATATTACAAAATTATTATTACTTCAGTATTAGGTTAAGGTGTGGCCAAAGGGAGTGCAAGAGGTTTTACAGTTTTAATAGATTAGAAATTTTTTGGCCAAATTAAATATAGTATGTCTCCAGTAACAACATAGCGTTTAGTTTTTTGCATATGCTCATATCAACAGATCCCAAATATCTGTGAATGGGGTCCTAGAATTTTGCCAAAGTTTTTCTTTTTATTTAAAATTTTTTAACAAAATTCCAGTACGTCCTTTAAATATATTAATGATCGGTTAATATTATCATGAGCAGAAAGCTAAACTCTATATTTATATTGGATAAATATTTGATTTTTTTGGCCAACAATATTTAGAACTATAAAAACTGTAAGATTACTCGCAATACCTTCTGCCCCACCTTAAGAGACAAAGATATAAACTCAGCTCTTTACTATCTATACTATACATTAGAAACTAAGATCGTGCAACACATTCCCATTAATACTGTCATAAAGTTGGTTTGAAATTGTAAATTTACACGAACATCTTTGCACGTGGATCATTTCTAATTAAAATTTAATGGAGAAAAAGAGTTGTTAGAATTTCCTAAAACAGAACAAAGGTGAAATATTAAATGATATTTGGAAACAAACTTCTTTGGAAAAAAGGTTTTTGACCATTTAGAAATAGCTTTACCTCTATGAATTCGTCTTAATAGTGATATAATATGGATCTTATCTATAAACTTTGTCTCTTTTTGTCCCCCATAACCACCTCCGAAATTTTTGAGTGATCATTCAAATACGAATGCATTGCACTCATTTCTGACATATCTTGGTTTATTATTTACACTCTAAATTCCATACCTCACGCGAAACTGGAGCTGATTTCGATATTCCATGATGCACGTTCTCAAGACTTTGGAATGTTTATTCACTCCAACGCCAGTCTCTCTAAGCATCACAGAACATAGGTACTACAATTATTACCAAATTATAAATTAAACTAATAAATTACTCTAATTAAAAAAAATCTTTGCTGAATTACTAGCTCATGAGCATCGCTTGATTTATATTTAATGAGATATGTAAAATTATATGGTAAATAAAAAGAGACACAATAAAATATGTATGTTCACTATATATTTTAGCAATTAAGATAATTAAAATTATTATGGAACAGAACAGATAATTTTTATAATATAAATATTTCCCTGGATTTGATTACTTTACTTGATAATTTGTCACAATATGCGATACAATATAAATTGTTTTGATTATGTAATTATTTATTTAATTCAATATAAAATAATAAATGAAATAGTAAAATTTAATTTCAAACAAATAATAACATTTACATTTTTAGATATAAAATATTATATTTTATATTATGATACATTTACCAACCACAAAAAAAAATCGATTTCGACAACATGATTTGATTTATAATAGCTATGTACACTATAGAGTAAGTTAAATATAGCACAAATATCTTCTATTCAGTACGGAACACTTCAAAATCTCGTTTCCTATACCGAATTATAGTGTCAACCAAAATCTCTCAAAACAGGAAAATAGAACTCAGAGTCAAACCACTGATAAGGATGTAAAAGGAAGTATGGACATGTCCAAGATTAAGAGGTTTCAATTCGACTGGCTTATCTCTATTAAGAGCTGATAGCTTAATTTCATATTCATCATCGTTACACCACTTCTGGGGTAACCCGGATTCCACCAACCTTCTGATGAGAACATCCAATCTGTCTTGAAACGGGGAAACCTGAGGAAAGTGAATAACGAGATGCGTCAAATAAGAACACTCCTCCNGAATAACGAGATGCGTCAAATAAGAACACTCCTCCATAACGTGGATTAGAGGGTAGCCATCTTTATAGTAGTCGTTTAGGTTTGAGTACAATTTAACTTGAAACGAACCATCAACATAAGCCATGGTTCGGTTAAAGGCAACAGTGTCAAGAATAGATTTTATATATTTTTTAAAAAAAGCTCTTTTTAGTAATGTTTTAAAAAGTATATCATTAGGATCTATGCCTTCAAATATATCTTGAACATTATCTCCAAAGCCATCTCGGTGAATTACGGCTATGGGTAAGTCTGTCCCAATCAATTCACTCATTGTATTGATATACATTATAATAGTGTGGTGTCGTCAAGTAACTTGTCAAACTTCCTTGGTATGCCCCCATCAATACCACATACAGCAACAAATATGAACCAACAAAGCATTTTTGTGAAAATGAAATTCAAGTTAAACTTGTTGCACCACTCACAAATATTCGAACAGTCTCTATTAATGTTTTCATTTCTAAAGTCACGTCTTGTCTAAATAGTTTCCACGACAATGTAACCAGGGGCAGAGCACCTAGAACTAGTGACCAAGTATTAATAGAGAAAGGCAATATCATATTCAAATACTCCGGAATGCGTTGTGCTTTTGGATACCATCATTTTTAAACAATGTAGATCAATAGTCTGTAGATGTGTACATATTTTTTAAATTTTTAATGAAAACATTTCCGTAAATATTAGGAAATTTTATATTAATTTTGGAGGTTTTGTCTCCAAAAGTACCAATAGTTTTTTCTTGGCTTGTTGTATTCATAATCATAAGAGTTGCGTTAAGAAACCATTTTATAATTTGGAAACATTCATATTCAGCCTTCAATACACCTGATTTCAAACCATATTGTTTTGTGTATTCTGTTGCTTTTATTTCATATCCATATGTATCTCTGAGTTTGTCCGAAAATATGTTATTATTTGCATTTTTCATCAAAAGTCTGGTAACTTAGAAAATGATCCCTTGTTTTTTAATTGATTGTAAAACAAGGTTTTTGTAGCTTGTTTAGGTAGGTTAGTGTTACTTAGGTAATTTGTTAAGGAAATTTCAGGAAACCAAATTACTTCTACATTCAATATAAGAAATTCATTCCATGTCCTTTGACATGTATTTTTTAACATTATTATATCTTTCTGATCTTGTGAAGTAACAACTGATCTTGTGAAGTAACAATTATTATATATGGTGTTCTAGGATTACCCAAGAAAGTTCCTCTAAATTGAGCCAAAGTCGTCCAAATAGTCAGATCAATATTTACAACAAACCAAAATACCACTTTTGGTTCTCCCATAATACCATTGATTAGAATAGTATCAGGGAACATTTCTTTTAGTTATAAAGTTTGGTTCTCATAAATATAAAAATTTAAAGTAGGAAAATATTCCATAAAGTGCATTTGTTTTAACAATTCATTAGAAGCAGGGAGACAGTTTTCTTGTATTACCACGACGGTTAGGGGAAGAGGACCACTTCTCAGAATAACGTCAATGAGGGGATGAATAGTCTCTGTGAGGCTGTTATTAGTTCCGGTAAGTCCAACCGAAATATTAAGTTTGGTTTCGATATCGCTTACAAAGTACAACAAAATAATAAATATCACTTTCATACTTTAACTAACGATAGTATTTTTCACTAAAATAATATTATAAAATAGTGGATTTACTTTGTTAAAAATATTGACAGTAATTATTTTCTCTATGTAAATTTTAGACATAAATGGAACTTAGCTATGATGTACATACACACACACACAAACATATATAATCACAATATAAATATAATAAGGTCACTTGATATATTGTACAATATTAATTTTGTCTCATTATATAATCTTTCAACATATCAACTTTGTATAATATTGCACTAAATCTTGGTTTTGAATGTGCCAGATATAGTATACATCTACTTGTAAGTATGAATACTAGGTCTACTCAACCTGAATATTCGTTGGATCTTCAACAGTTCCTCCGTCATCTGTCATAACTAAAGATTTGTACTTGAGAAATAAAAAGTAAGGTAGTTTCCCGTTTATTTCCTCACTGAGCCAGACAGTACAATTTCACATCTGTCTGTCAAACGTTCTTATATTACTCTAGTATATCCTTGTCTAGCTAGTGATTATATAATGAACTACCTGTTATAGAGGGATGTAATCAGCCCACTTTTACTTGCGTGGCTTTAATTGCTGAGGGTTATAGGATCGTTATTAAATATAATTATCTAGATAAAATACCACAATTATAATAAATTGTATATT
Organism: Timema shepardi; assembly: GCA_902151425.1. Lineage (NCBI taxonomy): Eukaryota > Metazoa > Arthropoda > Insecta > Phasmatodea > Timematidae > Timema > Timema shepardi. Next base: position 22,147 of record CABFVX010007177.1, read on the forward strand.
AAATGGCAAACTAATTAAATATTTTAATATAGTATATAATTATTTTAATTCAAATTAAATAGATGGGCTTAGTCTTTTTAAATTGTAATTCAAATCTAATATGTCTGTAGAATTATGATTAATAATTGCAAACTACGGGGCATTAAAGAATGTATAGGTCTACATTTATGGCCAGTTTCATAGTCAAATTTAGTACGACTCAAGTGCGGCGCTACTCTATGTTCATGACGACACCTACCTAAACCAGAATTGAATGGGCCAGTTTCATATGTGATAACGGCCCATTCCATTCTGGTTTAGGTAGGTAGGGTCATGTACTTAGTGTAGCACCGCACTTGAGGCGTACTAAATTTGACTATGAAACTGGCCCTAAATAAACATGAAAATATTAAAGTTTTCACAAATATAATTTATTATATTTGTTATATTAAATTATCTCAATATGATTTTTTTGTTAAATGCTTTGTGACACTTATATAAGATGTTTACTTTTATTTGTCATGTTTATTTAGTTATAAAGAATATAAATAATATTTTTGAGTAAGTAATTGGTTTCACTATACATGTAGATGGTTAAATTACGATTGTACAATTTAATTTTAGTTTTAAGAAAAATTTAAATGATGTGTTTTCCCAGAAATCAAACTTATCACTTTAATGTTGAACATATAATTTCTTGCTTTTTGAAATTACTTGCTATTAAATTGAATACCTATTCGATAGTATCTGAACATTATACCATACCTTGTTTATCTCTAAGTTAGAATATTCTGGTAATATTTTTAACTATATTATCTTAACCATCCCAGTTTGGAAAATGTTTAAAGTGTCGGTTTACCATTGAACATAAATAAAGGAAAATAAGTTTAAAATAAATTAATATTTTCACAGACAAACTCATATTAAAGGAACTAAATCTATGATCATTATACTTATAGTTAGTCTTAATAATTACTTGGGTCTATTGAAAAGTGGGTTCATATATGAGTAGATAATATATTAAGATTAGTATTACAATATTGAAATAATAGTGTGTTTTATTTATCACTACGTTTCAATGAACAATCAGCTTATCTGAATTTATATTAACGTGGTAGAAATAACGAAGGAGTAGTTTATAAATATGTAACCGCATTTGCTTAAAGTCAAATTGGGAAAACCATTTAGAAAAATACCCACTCGATTTACGTTACGGGGTTTAAACTCCGACCTTCCCATCACCATAAAACAAGACTAGACGAACTTTATGTTTATATCACGAGCCTATCAATGTAGGTTGGCTAATATTTAAGAATATGTTTCTAAGAAACCTCTAAAAAGATCTACAGCCATACATATTGTTTTATTAGTTATGTTTCTCATAAAAGATTACTAATGCATGTTCTTATTTGTTTGAAAATTTTAAGTAAATATTATTCATTTATTTAATAACTTTTGTAAGAATGAATAACACCATCCATGATTTAATCATTTAGAATAAATTGTAAATTGTGTAGGTTATAATGTTAGTAGAAATAATGTAAACAGCATTATTATTCTAAACTGAAAATTAATGTTGATAAACCTACACTATTATAGAGTTTCTAGCAGATAAATATTTCGCAAAATTTAAAGTGAGATTATTAGTATATTTTTTAATAATCTCTACTTTTCTCATGGCTACCCCATAATTACAAATAAATGATTAATCTTGACTGTTTGTAAGACAGGATGTGAAGTTTCTTTATATTTTAATTATAGAATTCTGTAACATCTTCTGTTACTTAAGAATGTATATAATAGTTGAAAGCTTATTTTTATATTTAAAATACTTAGAACGGTAATTTTGAAAATCTAGTTAAGTGTTTATCTTAGATATGAAAAAAGTTATGTGCTTTGATAAACACTAATATCCTTTTTTATTTAATTTTATTTTTGTCAGTAATAATATGATCTTGAACAACAAAAATACTGATTACTGTTAAAAATAGATAATTTTTTGTGAAAAATTCAGAAGGAATAGACAGAGCTCACATGCGATCGATCTATGATAGTATACTACGCTATTTATGGGATTAGATTGTTTAGGATAAAAAAGTAATTTTATGATAATCTTAAAAAAAATTCCCTTTGACATATCTCTCCCCAACTGAGAATAACCTTCTATCAACACTTCTGATATTTCGACCATAGTTAGACATAATTTGATTCTAAATCAAATTTACGTTAAATTATATAACATAAGTTCATGTGATATAATTATTTAAAATATTTTAATTTCATTATTTTTTAAAGTATTTTTATTCGTCAATGAAAATTGTTGAAAAGAAATGTGGCTCTCTAGCAAACTATACTACTAACATTAAATTGTGTTAAAAGTTTCAGCTTACAGCGTCCGGAGAGAAAAGCTGTACAAGCATGCATCTACAGAAGGTTGCATAGGAGCTAGGCACGCAGCGTACGCACATTAATACTGTAGAGAACATGATGTTATTTATGACCGTTAATGATGACCCTCAGAACATATTCGCATTTATAGATAGGTTGTTGTGTTGCTTACTATAAATTGTGAAATGTTCTGCTGCCGTGATCCAAAATGTCAATGTTTGCAGTTATGTGCGTTTAAATAGTGTGTAACCTGTTGTACAATCATGCTTGCACAGCTTTCCTCTTCAGGTGCTGTAAGTCAAAACTTGGAGCCAAATTTATAGGTATTAGAATAGTTTGCCGGATATCTGTGTATAAGGTTAGATTTTTTTTGTTCAAACAAACTATATGTGCAGTTTGAGCGTTTAGTTTCCGAACACTCTTTATATAATACAATCGTAAAGGCGTATCAAAAGAAGTGAGGTCAGCGTGACGTTAAGGTTTATTTTTTATATCATAGTTCTGGAGGTATATTATAATGGATGCATTCCGTTGGTTTACGTATTTAAATCTATAAAAACGATAGTTATTAAAATGATTATATTTGGATTACATTTATTTTATTATTTTAATTTACACAATATGTAACTTGTATTCAATAAATAATGTTAAAGTGGTCGTCAACCAATCTATCAAATGTTATGTTAATTAATTTTGACTTATTATTCCCAGAAACACATACATTGGTTATCTTATAAAATTTGGAACAATAATTATTCTCTTGTACCATTTTCCCATATTTCTCCAGGAATTGTGGTCCAACGGCCGAACCGAAAACCTTTAGTTGAACGATTATATGGATCTGTAGTTTGGGTGAAGGCAACTTTCGGATTAGAAGTTGAAAATGTGTTTGATTATGCTATATTTTAACACTAAAATAGGAACAAAATTAACGTTTTATATTAAATGCATAAATATTGTAAGCACTCACTATACCACCGGCTTAAGTGTAGGTAAGTAGTTCTATCTGCGGCATATATGATTAGTATATTTATCAAAATTCTCTATTGACCTGAAACTCTATATCTTTTCTAAATTATCTTATTGGAACTATATGATATATTAAACTATTGATAGATTCACTTTGAGCTTAAACCTTTCATTTGGTCTAAAATATTAGAGTAATCATGTATACATTCGTTTTGAGTTTAAACCCGTATTTAAAATTTATTTTGATACTTGAATTTAAATTAATTAGATCACCACTAGTTAACTGGTTTGAATGATTTATATTTTGTGATATGCTTTCACCAGCTTGTTTGTTTTTTTCGAACCTCTTAAACGCTTTATAGTTAGTAGTATTTGGGCAGGTATGTTCGATTTTCATGCCGAGGGATAATTGTGATTTCGTAGTGACGTATATGACGTCAGCCTGTGTGTATGACTGTTAGGTGACGTCACGGAATACATTTCATCTAGACGTCACATATATCAGATTTGAATGAATTATAATATTAAGTGCCAGGTACAGTGACGTCATAAGATAATTAGTTGTGCAGGAGTATGTACGTTTTTACAGTGACGTCATAAGATAATTAATTGTGGATGGAGGGGGGGATATTGGTAGTGACGTATCAATGCCGTATGTCAGGTATAAACCCACTCTGAGCCAGCAACTGTAAGTATGAGGGTATGGTTAGATTAAAATATTGGTTTGATAGTTCGTATCTATGACGTAAGAAACAGACGTCAGTAGTATTGGGTGTGTGGAGTCACCGTCACATTGACAACTCACTAAAGTATTTTTATAGTAGGTTCATTGAAATAAGGTGGCTTTATCTGTGCATAGAATATAAGGGAGTACACATTATAGTTACAGTTTATATTGTACGTTTGTTAAAATAAGACGGCTTTGTGATTGAAATAAACTCACTAAAGTATTTTATAGTAGGTTTGCATAAATAAGGCGGCTTTTTCTGTGCAAAGAAAATAAGGGAGGACCCATTAGAGTTGCTGTTTATATTGTATGTTCGTTAAAATAAGATGGCTTTGTAATTGAAATAAACTCACTATTGTATTTTTATAGTAGGTTCGCTTAGATAAGGCGGCTTTATCTGTGCAAAGAAGATAAGGGAGGACATATTTTAGTTGCTGTTTATATTGTATGTTCATTAAAATAAGGCGGCTTTGTGATTGAAATAAACTTACTATAGTTTTTGTATAGTAGGTTCGCTTAAATAAGACCGCTATATCTGTGAAAAGTAGATAGGGGAGGACACATTATAGTTGCTTTTTATATTGTATTCTCGCTAAAATAAAACAATTTTGTGTTTGAAATAAACTCACTATAGTATTTTTATAGTAGGTTCACTGAAATATGGTGGCTTTATCTGTGCAAAGAAAATAAGGGAAGACACATTATAGTTGTTGTTTATATTGTATTCTCGGAAAAATTAGACAATTTTGTGTTTGAAATTAACTCACACAAGTATTTTTATAGTAGGTTCACTGAAATAAGGTGCCTTTATCTGTGCAAAGAAGATAAGGGAGGACACATTATAGTTGCTGTCATATTGTATGTTCGTTAAAATAAGACAATTTTCTGTTTGAAATCAACTCACTATTGTATTTTTATAGGAGCTTCGCTGAAATAAAGCGTCTTTGTTTATGCAATTCGATATAACACATTATAGATTTTTTATAGTATGTTCACTGAAATAATGTGGTTTGTATTTGCCACCGCCTCCTCTATTACATAGTGTTTATTTCCATACGTTGTCTCATTGACCTTGAAAGAAAATCAATACAAGACAAAAAAATAGATAACTGTCTTATAATTTAATAAAAGGTTTTCACTTTTATAAATATTTAATATTAAAATTAGTAAAGAATATATTATTATTATTTTTATTTGACACCACGTCTTACTAACCGATCGGGTTATACGCTTTAAGTATTAATTACGCTAATGGATTAGGAATAAGGAAGGTTGAGTTAGATGAAGTGATCCCGAATTTGCGTGGAGGAAGAGTGGAAAAATCATTTAGGAAAATCACCCCACGTTCACCCGACCCAGAATCGAACCTCGATCTCCCCGTCCTCAGCATTCGAGCTCAACACGACTAGCGCGTTAGCCAACTACACCTCCGAGGCGGGTAATAAGCAATATAAATGTGCGTGTTACCACCCGATTTCAGGATATCAATTTATTACCAAAATTAGATAGAGATAACTTAGAATAAATGTACCAGAAATTACTTAGAGGATATGGCAGACTTTTATCAATGAGGACAACACGTCACATGGAATTTTACTACTTCCACACTAGGCGTCACGTTCTTATACTGTCAAACAAAAGCGATAAAAGCTGACCTAACACAACCCTTATTCTAGGAATTTTATTTAACATTCTTTGTGTATTGGGGGATTTAATAAAGATCGTTAAACTAGTTTTGAAATGAGTAAAAACTAGAAAAAAAATAATAGACCTCAAATTATCCATCTATTTCCTTCTAAATTTCGAATTAAATTTTAATTTCTAGAATAGGTCCATAGTTTTAAATATTATTATTATTATTAGCACCGCGTCTTATTACACGTTCGGGTTATACGCACTTAAGATAATGTCTAATGGTAAGGTGATTGTGAGATGAAATGGAGGATATACAGTTTAACGTGAGATCCGTACCACGGTGGAGGCCTGTCATTCCACACATTCACCAGTTGTGATTAATACACGTCTTGTCAAAGGTAAAGGAAGGGATTGGTAATCAGATAAATCTGCACTGGGACCGAGGATTGAACCCCGCACCTCAAGCACAGAAGTCTGCCACCTTACCCCTAGACCGCCAGGTCACCCAAGAATGTCTTGTAAGTATTCCTTTTGGCAATCAAGCCAAGTTGTAGTAGAAATAGTACGAGTTTCCAAGCTAATATGGCTGACAATTCAGCATCGATTCTAAGGGGAGGGGGGTCACACTGCCCATTTTGTTAGTTGATGGTTAGGACACCATGTCAACGAATACAGGGATGGGTTCACCATCGTGCCAAAGTGCCGTAGTTCGTAGCCATGTAGGATCACCTAGAGTGTCAGTCAGACTATTGGCTAAGCATTCTTTACTATATTTATTTCTGTCACTAGATCCCGAATAAGTATTTAAAATCCTTTTTATATATTTATAGTGACATCTTAACATCATCACGTTTTTTTCAGTATATCAATGGGGAGCCCACACAGTCATATATCTAGTCACCCCCCTAATCCTAGGATGAAACCCAAACTAACAAATTAGGCCCACGAATTGTGGAGAGTTTTTTATATTGAAAATTATTTGTTTGCCTAGTAAAATGTTTTGATATAAAAACTTAAAAAAAATCACCTTTAATCACATAACTATATTTCCACCTTAAAGAGAGATATTTTATCTTTAGCATTGCACATTTTTGTATTAGATAATGATCAAATATTCTTTTATTCAATGTTACTACTTATTACAATTATTATAGCACCTCGTCTTACTACCCGTTCAGGTTATACGGACTTACGCTAATTTGTAATGGTAGGCTGATTGTGAGATGAAATGGAGGACCTACAGTTTAACGTGGGATCCGAACCACGGTGGAGGCCTGGCATTCCCCACATTCCAGAGTTGTGAATAATACACGTCTTGACAGAGGTGAAGGAAGGGTTTGGCAATCAGATAAATCGGTGCCGAGACCGAGGATTAAACCCAGGAGCCCTAGCACATAAATCTGACACCCTATACCGCCAGGTCACCTACTTCCTGTTTCGTTTATACAGCTATACACTAATTATTCTAATGGGTTATGGATGTGTTAGTTGGAGTTTATGGAAAGTGTACCTGATTTGGTTTGAGGGAGAATGTCAAATCATATTAGAAAAGTTACCCTCAGTACACAGCACCGGGGTTCGAACCCTTATTTCCCCGTCATAAGCTGTTCAGTCTATGGTTAGAATGACGCCTCAGATCATGCGGCTACCGCTTAAGTAGATGTATCTTCTGTTAAACATGTAGTTATTTCTTTTGGTGTATGTGACCATGTCTAAGTGGACCAGGTGCTTCTAAGGAAGACACTATTTGAAAAATTGTTGGTCCTGTTATCCAATTAGTAAATATCTAGGAGCTAGGTCTGGGTGTGTAGTATTAGACTACTGTCCTAGGTTAAGTTAGTTTGTAAGTCCTGCTATACAATTAGTAAATATCCAGGAAAAAGGGCTGGGTGTGTAATATTAGACGTATTGTCTTAGGTTATGCTAGTTTTAAGTTCTGCTACACAATTAGTAAATATCCAGGAGCTAGAGATGGGTGTGAAATATTAGACGCACTGTCTTATGTTAAGTAAGTTTGTAAATCCTGCTATACAATTAGTAAACATTTAGGAGCTGGGTGTGTAGTGTTAGACGTACTGTCCTAGGTTAAGCTAGTTAGTAAGTCCTGCTATCAAATTAGTAAATATCTATTAGCTGGGGCTGAGTTTGTAATATTAGACGGACTGTCTTAGGTTAAGTTAGTTTGTAAATCCTGTTATACAACTAGTAAACATCTAGGAGCTGGGTGTTTAGTGTTAGACGTACTGTCCTAGGATAAGCTAGTTAGTAAGTCCTGCTATCAAATTAGAAAATATCTATTATCTAGGGCTGAATTTGTAGTATTAGACGGACTGGCCTTTGTTAAGCTAGTCTGTAAGTCCTGCTATACAATTAGTAAATATCTGTTAGTTAGGGCTGAGTGTGTAGTATTAGACGTACTGTCCTAGGTTAAGCTAGTTTGTAAGTCCTGGTACCAAATTAGTAAGTATCTATTAGCTAGGGCTGAATGTGTAGTATTAGATGTAATGTCCTAGATTAAGCTAGTTTGTAAGTCCTGCTATCCAATTAGTATATATCTTGGAGCTAAGGCTGGGTGTGTAGTGTTAGACGTACTGTCCTAGGTTAAGTTAGTTTTTAAGTCTTGCTATCTAATCAGTAAATATCTAGGAGCTAGGTCTAGGTGTGTAGTTTTGGACGTGTTGTCCAAGGTTAAGTTAATTTGTAGGTTCAGCATGTGTTCATAAAAGTGCAAGATAAATACACTTAAAATTAAAAAGAGATCGTATTCGGGATAAGATTATTTCTAAGGCTCAAGGTCGAGCTAGCCAAAGATATGACTACAGTTTAGTGTTCATAAGAAGGACCTTTTTTCGAAAAATACAAATTGTGATCATCATTGGTAACATTTTAATAAAACTATCGGTGTTATTTTATAGGTATTGATAATATCTATCAAAGATAACGTCTGTAGGTCACATGGTTTGACGTATTCATAAGTGTGAGTAGATCTAGTAAGTTCTCTAGCTGTCAGATAAGGTCCTTACTGTGAAGTTTGGAATGCCCACCTTGGTTAGGGATTGGTTCAAGCTGGTCGGTGCCTTGGACCGGAATGTTGTTTGCAAGGCCGCCTTGTGTAAGAGCGATAGAGCTACCACGAACCAAAGATAGTGACAGAAAGATACATTAACGACCTACTGACTGTATACAATGCGGCCTTTCGATAAACCTATTAGACTGAACGTAAGAATATACTACAGTCGAGGTATTGAGGCGGATTACATTAAATCAATGGATATTTTAAAAAATGAGCTTATTTGAGGTATTTAACGTGCATTTTCTGAACCGACTGATTTAATCAGATCACGAAAAGTTCCATGAGCGAGAGCGAAAGGGCCTTCCAATTTTTTACCGGGAAATGTATTCTAAAATACGTTCCAGCGTTATATTACATGTACATAATCAACATATGACATACGTCCTTACTTTACCATCCGAGGGAAGTTGTGCTACTGATTTTTATCTCTCAAGAAAAATATGTTGTCTTCGGCTGGGTTTGAATCCATGAAATTTGGGCTTTGATGTGAGCACGTTATTCCAATACCACTGAGGTTCACTAATTATATTTTCTTTTTTTTTTGCTAGCCAACCCCCAGATATAATTTTTCTTCAATTGTATACCACAAAGTTTTTGGTTCATAATGCAATCTAAATCTATTCTATACTTTACATATAAAATAAATTAAATAGTCTACATACAAAATAATATATTGAATAATAAGCACGTTTTTTACCTAAAATTTGATTGAAACATTTCCGGACCACCATTCCATATCTCATTTTGCTTCAACATTGTTCTCCAACACTAAACCTCAAATTTTGACTTATCACCACTAAAACACCCTTTATATGAATTTATACGTACCCCTTAAATACATATTTGCTAACCCCATATTGAATAATACTGACTTATATTATAGTGTATTAAGGTAGATGTATGGAGGCGACTGATTGGATAAACTCTGAGTCACCACACAAAGGCTTTTGTCCAACTGATTTTTATATCGATGGGGAAGTACACTTTTAATTTCCGTTTGAGTGTACTAAACGTATGAAACGTCACTACCAATATCACAATATTCACATACGTCAGATGTTGGCTCATTGCCAGAGACGGGATATACCCCACTTTATACTACTAATATTAAAACCAATTAAAAGGTTCACAATTTCTGTGCACTTTATAGTTTCTTATAGCGTATTATACAAAGAATTTATGCATGGCAACGTTAAATATCATTGACCAGTAAATAAATATGGAGTGATATCACAAATGATATGAAAAATTATCTGCTTTAAATAAATTATATATATAGATTCCAATTAATATAAATTGGTCATGTTCAGAAATTATGTTTAAAATCGTTTTAAGTAGTGGTTTCAGTAGCCCTACCTAATAAAAACTACAATATTTTATAAAACCTCATAAATAAAACACAAAAATAGTCTGGATCTGTAAATAAGAGTCTAGGAGACAGTTACATGAAAGTTGAGTTCCTTCAGATTAATATTAGTAGGTTGAAATTATAAAAGATACAAGTGTGGGTTCATCGGGCCCTCCTTTAGGATTTCTAGGATTAAGGCAAAGTTTAAGGCAGGTTTTGTGGTGTTAGTGTAGAATTAATCGGTTATTATTTACAACCGAGTACCTATGCCTACATATCTCAGCAATAGAAATTTGGCGCACTAAGCCGAAGGTCCTGAACTCAATTTTCTTGTTCAATTCAACTTTTCAAATGAAAAAATTAATAAAAAATATAATTAACTAGGCTTAGTAGAGTACTTGCTCAATGCTAAGTGGAAAAATAACTTTTTAATGAAAATGGTTACTCTATTTACTTCCTTTAGCCTACTTAACCCATCTACGCTTTTTACCTCATTTACCCTTCTACCACGTTTAGCCTTTTTGTGTCCCGATTAACCCTTTACACCCTCTTAGCCTTTATTACCACATTTACACTTTTACCTCTTTTAACTTTTTCACTCTTTTAACCTTTTACTAATATTTTCACCCTCTTTGCCTCTTTACCTTTTTTGACCTTTTGGAACTCTTATCCTCTATTTTTTACCTCTTTTAACTTATATACCATTTTATTTTACTCTATTTAACTTT
>CABFVX010007178.1:0-25480 GCA_902151425.1 Timema shepardi
AGGCCTCCACCGTGGTTCGGATTCCACGTTAAACTGTAGGTCCTCCATTTAATATCACAATCACCCTACCATTACACATTAGCGTAGGTGCGTATAACCCGAACGGGTAGTAAGACGCGGTGTTAATAATAATTTAGTTTTATATAACCTTTTAACTTGATACATTTTACATGCACACCAACTAATGGGTTACACGCTTCGGTGGCCGCGTGAACTAACGCGCTATTCTCGTATTGGACTAGACTGCCAAATACGGAGAGATTGGGGTTAGACCCTGGTTGGGTGCACTGAGCGTAGTTTTTTCTAAATGGTTTTCCACCCTCCTCCACGCCAACGCAGGTTTTTTTCTCTAAATTTAACCTTCCTAATCCCTAACCTATTAGTGTAATTAGTAAATAGGCGTATAATCCGAAGGGGTAGTAAGACGCGGTGATAAAAAAAAAACTTAATGGGTTCACTTGTATAAGTATTAGTGAGCTAAGCTAAAGGTCTCGGCTTTGAGTCTCATATGAATTATTCAGATGAAGAGGTCATGGTTCGAGCTCTTGCGGAGCATTCTGACTCATTAGTAAGGATTTAGTACCTAAATTCTTTTCCCATTTCCCTCCATGCAAATTTGGGTACAATTCTATGAATCCAACCTTACTCTATGTAAACATATTAGAGAGAATAATGCATTTGCGTATAATTCGAAAAGGTAGTAAGATGCAGCGCTGAAACGATTATTTTTTTTAGGTGAAACCATAAACGCGTGCTATAAAAAAGTGCAGCACATACCCAGACGGGAACGTAAAATGTCACTTCATATATCCATACGCCTATGTAAAAACTTATGAAAATACCAAAAAATACAAGTAAGGATAGCTATACCTTTGCTTTATACTCTTATATCACCCCGTGTCGATTTCGCGGCAATTTGCAGTCGATCACGTAAGAAAACTACATTGTCATTAAAAGTATATTTGGTGACCTGGTGGTCTAGGGGTAAGGTGTCAGACTTCTATGCTGGCGGCCGGGGTTCAATCCTCGGTCCCAGCACAGATTTATCTGATTACCAAACCCTTCCTTCACCTCTGACAAGACATCTTGTGAATGTGGGGAATGCCAGGCCTCCACCGTGGTTCGGATTCCACGTTAAACTGTAGGTCCTCCATTTCATCTCACAATCACCCTACCATTACACATTAGCGTAAGTGCGTATAACCCGAACGGGTAGTAAGACACGGTGCTAATAATAATGATAATAATAAAAGTCTATTTGTTTTCCCAACTCGCAAATATATCACGTGTTTTCAACTAATATTTGAGCCAGACTAAAATAACCTCGACCAAACATAATCGGTGATGTTAGAAGAACATTAAATAGCTAAATATGAAATCGTACATTTTATTTATACGATATTTATTTCCTAGATAGGCTAGGCCATAAGTATTTGAGGAAAGATTCAATTTAAGTAATTCCTATAAAAGGAAAATATACAAAAACAAACAAACAAAGATCAAGGGAGCTTTTATAAGTTTGTAAGTCGAGCGAGAACCAAAAGGTTTGCGGACCCCTAGACTCTAAGGCGTCATTCTCGTGTTAGACTGTCCTGCTGACGGGAATATATGGGTTCAAATCTCAGTTGGGTGTACTTAGGGTAGTTTTTTCTAAATGTTTCCCGCTCTATTTCCACGCAAAATGCGGATAGATTACCTAAAAAAAATGCTTCCCTCCTCATTTCTACCCCATTAGAGTATATATTAAATATGCGTATAACCTGAACCGGTAGTAACACGCGGTGATAAAAATAAAATACACCCCGGTGTATCCAAACGACATATCCTTGAATATCCTCATTGGTGACCTGGAGGTCTAGGGGTAAGGTGTCAGACTTCTGTGCTGGCGGCCGGGGTTCAATCCTCGGTCCCGGCAAAGATTTATCTGATTACCAAACCCTTCCTTCACCTCTGACAAGACATCTTGTGAATGTGGGGAATGCCAGGCCTCCACCGTGGTTCGGATTCCACGTTAAACTGTAGGTCCTCCATTTCATCTCACAATCACCCTACCATTACACATTAGCGTAAGTGCGTATAACCCGAACGGGTAGTAAGACGCGGTGCTAATAATAATAATAATAATAATAATAATAATAATAATAATAATATAGTTCATTACAGTTTAATAATTATTTCTCATTTTGTACAGCGTCTTACTACCAGTCAGGAATATAAGAATCACAGTTTGATTCATTGGCCGCATTATACTAGCGTCATCTGTATCTATTATAGCCGTGGTCTCAAGGTGGTTACAGGCTCTTCTTACTAAGTATTAAATGTCTGAAAGAAAAAAAGAACTAGCCTTATAGATTGGTGAAAGAATGATTTGAGATTGCGAAATCATCCAGTCTTCCCACGATTGGATTCAACAATCTTGCAACGTGACAAACTTGCTATATCCACTTATATTTTGATTTTGCTGAACTCCACTTAAAAAATGTTATAAAACATTGTTATCTTTATTAAATTAATATAGTTTATTAAACAGCAGTAGTCGTGGGGTTTATCAGATGACGTTTTAGTATAAATTAATGTTAACTTGAGAATTAATTCACCATACTCTACTGGCGACGAGAAAACTATGAACTACATTTTGGTTTTCACCGCATCGTGCCTGGTAAGAAAACCACAAGATACTGATTATTATTATTATTAGCACCGCGTCTTACTACCCGTTCGGGTTATACGCACTTACGCTAATCTGTAATGGGTGGGTGATTGTGAGATGAAATGGAGGACCTACAGTTTAACGTGGAATCCGAACCACGGTGGAGGCCTGGCATTCCCCACATAACACAAGATGTCTTGTCAGAGGTGAAGGAAAGGTTTGGAAATCAGATAAATTTATGCCGGGACCGGGGATTAAACCCCGGCCGCCAGCATAGAAGTCTGACACCTTACCCCTAGACCACCAGGACACCTACACACAAGATACTTAATGAATGAAATGTTTTATAGTTTTAACTAAATTCTAGCTCAAAATACTCGGTATTGCTCCGGGGGTGCTCACGTGTTGCGAAATAAATTATATAAAGGGCTTATCTTAAATATGTTTAATTATTTGGCAGCGTGTCTTACTACCCGTTTGGGCTATCCGCATATTTACACAACTGAGGTAGGAACGAGGACGAGATAAATAAGAGAAAATTGTACCCAAATTTTCATTTATATATATATGTATATATATTTATATATGTATATATATATTTATATATGTATATATATATTTATATATGTATATATATTTTTTTATATATATAGAGAGAGGAAAACCATTTATATATATATATATTTGTGTATGTATATATATATACACACAAATATATATATATATGGTTTTCCTCTCTATATATACACATATATATATATACATATATAAATATATATATATACATATATATATATATACCCGGAACCTGGATAAATATTATACTAAGTGTGACGACCAGGGGAAGCATGGTCATAAATTTTTATGTTTTATTATTTTTTATTAATATGAGTGCAGATATAATATATATTACATTATAATAGCAATAATAATAATAATTAGGCAACTTTACGATGATAATGTTTTTTTTAAATGGTAACTTTAAACAAATATTACAAAAACAAAATATGATGATTATTATTATTAATATTAGGTGTTATGTCTTACGACAGCTCTATTAATTTTTTTCAGTGAACTTAGAAAGATAATGCGCCCAGTCCTCTACCTCCTCTTTTAGCTTCTAGAATATTTCTTCTTTTCTTCACGTCATCCAATATCTGAGTCCTCCTTCCTAAGCTCCTCTTTCCCTCTAAGACTTCGTGCAAAAGACAGTTCCTCCTGAGGATGTGTCTGATCCAGTTTTGTTTGCACCGAAGAATCACATCCAAAAATTGTTCTCTTTTCACCCGCTCTTCTTAGAACTTCTTGATTTGTCACTCTGTCTGTCTGTCCATCTGATCTGCTCAAATCTTCTCCAGCATCACATTTCACAGCTCTCCAAGTATTTATTTTTCCATCTTCCTAAGAGTCCAAATTTCTGCTCCATACAATGCGATGTTCCAAATGTATTATTTCATCAGTTTCTTCCTCGGTTCCAAACTCAGCTTGACTGGTCAGCAGTAACTTCTTCTTTTTTTGAAAGATTCCTTGGCCATGGCGATCGTTGCCCTAATTTCTTTGTTGCAGTGAGCATCCTTTGTCTAGTAAATGTAACAACAATACTGAAACAATGTTTGATTTATTTAGACAAAAAAAAAGTTTTGCCACAAAAACTGCAAAAACCTTGACCTTTTCTCGTGGCCCCAATTTCCTACCTTAAATAGTTTGGGTGACCTGGCAGTCTAGGGGTAAGGTGTCGGACTTCTATGCTGGCGGCCGGGGTTCAATCCTCGGTCCCGGCACAGATTTATCTGATTACCAAACCCTTCCTTCACCTCTGACAAGACATCTTGTGAATGTGGGGAATGCCAGGCCTCCACCGTGGTTCGGATTCCACGTTAAACTGTAGGTCCTCCATTTAATCTCACAATCACCCTACCATTACACATTAGCGTAAGTGCGTATAACCCGAACGGGTAGTAAGACTCGGTGATAATAATAATAATAAAAATAATAATAAGTAGTAGTAGTAGTTCGAGTGGTCACACATTGTCTAGAGAGTTTTGGTTCAATACAGAGCGAACGGGACCAATATTTATAAGTAAATTTTAAAGTTTAAATTTAATGAATGTCTATGCTTCTCTGACTAAATACCCTGTCATAAGTTAACAATCTTTTAGCACCCATCTCACCACCCTTTCGGGTTGTCTGCAAATTTACTAAGTAGGCTAATGTGTTAGGGATAATAGGGTTGAATTTGGAGGAAGCGCACCGGGTAGTGAACTATTTAGGGAAAACCACCTTCAGTACATCCGACCGGGATTCGAATTATGATATCCCCGTCATCAACAGTCCAGTATATTGCAGGAGTGCCTGCCGCCTTAGACCGTTCGACCATTGAAATGAGTTAACCATTTGCAGCCCGGTGTAGACATATATCTAAGGTTTTTTTTCATGTTTGATTATTTATAACGTTTTATCTTTTAAAAAATACCAATGCTTCAAATGGCTACATATTAAGAGGATTATTCAAATTATTTTAAGAAAAAAATGTTTTTTGTAAGCTATGCACAGATTATAAAATAATTTTTTTTAAAAATTCTCAGAATAAATCTAATTTAGTTTGAGCTAGAAAGGGCTCTGGGTTTGCTAGTCCTGCGCCGCGTATTCATGATTATATGGACTAGTTTTGAAATTAATGTTGTCTGTTCAAACCATGTAGATAATCTAGATCTTAGATTGTTAGTAAATATACATCTATGATGTATCTATACATTATTAATTTGAAAACCAATATATGTTTATATTACGAGAAAATCGTGTTTTAAGTAACTGTTCACCCAAAATGATCTATCTACCAGATTATGAAGTACAGGACTTGCTGCTTGAAAACAGCACGCCAAGATAAACACGTTCTAATGACCTTGTCCAATATATGTGAGGCTTCAACCTTTTCCCTTTACCCTCACCGATAAAAATTGACCAATTAACTTGGGTTTTTACAACCCGGGGCCTGCTGAATACGTATCTGATAGGCCTCCCCCCGCTCCCCCTTCCACACAATTCTACTATACTTTATGATTTTGTGTTAAGGGGGTTCAAGTGAGTTTTGAATTATTTTAAAACTTTTCTTTGCTATATTAAAAAAATAACCAATACCTTGATTTTGGTAGGAAGCACAGTATCTGGTAGTTACTAAATTAATTAAAACTACTTTAATATATTGTTACATCAAGTAATGTTATCTGCAGCCGTCACGTTTGATAGATATTATCAATACCTATAAAACAACACAAGTAGTATAGAAAAATATTGAATTTTCTTAACTTTTATTTCATCCAAAATCAACCTTATTTATTGGAGCTATAATAATTTAGGGGGTAGTAAAACTTTGTTAATTTTTTTAACACCACGTCTGACTACCTGTTCAGGCTATACACATATGTACTGAGTACGCCAATATGCTAGGGATGAGAAAGACTGAGCTTAGAGGAAGTGTACTCGAATTTGTTTGAAACAAATGAAAACCATTTATGAAAAATCACTTTCAATACACCCGACCGGGATTCGAACACTGATCCATCGGCAGTCTAGTCTAACATGATATTGATGCCTTAGATCAGTGTTTTTCAACCTTCTTGAATATGCGACCGCCTGGACGTAATGCAATTATCAGTGATTTTAAATAATACGTATTTGGCGCTGTTAGGTGGGGAGGGGGGAGTGCGAGCGCAGGTTGGTTGGGGAGGGGGAGTGCGCGCGCAGGTTGGTTGAGGGTCAATGGTCAGTGGCCGCATAGGATCAGTCGTTTGTCAGTTGTCAGAGTACGCCAGCGTGCACGGTCGTAATGGAGAAGTTTCTAAAAGATCTGCGCAGTCCTCCACGTCTAGTACAAGTGGTAGTAGCGGGAGCGAGTCAAAACCGAAAGAAATTAGTCTTTATGACGACAATTATTTGAAATATGATTTTACTGTCATGAATAATAAACCTCAATGTGCAATTTGCGGTGAAGTATTATCACGTGAGAGTATGAAGCCATCAAAGCTTATGCGTCACCTCTCAACTAAACCGTGATAAACCGTTACGTTTCTTCGAACGGAAGCTGAAAACCTTTAACCATCAGCAAACTACTATGATTCAGGTAATAAACTAGTATTATTTGTTGTTTAGAAATAATATTATGTGAGTCCTTTCATAAGAAACCTAGCGATCTCCATTTTTTTTAAATTTATTAATTATTCAGGAAAATAAAAAATTGTCATTCCAATAAATTCACAGGCGTTTGTTGTTAAAATTTTGAGAAATACTTATTATCATATATATTTGATATTCCATACAAATCTAAAGATTAAGATTTTTCAATATCACCCAAAGAATTAATCTAACTTTAATATCTACCTCATTTTTTAATTAAATACATCTACAATAATTAAAATTTCTAAGATATATTGATATAATAGTAAAATTCATATTAATTTTTTTTTTAAATCTTATTTTAGGTATCCAATGTCAATGAGAAAGTGTTATTAGCTAGCTATCGAGTCGCTAAAGCTGGGAAGCCGCATACAGTTGCCGATAATCTTATTATGCCAAAAGCCCTGAATATGGTTGAGATTATGCTAGGTAAGCAGGAGGCAAACAAACTAAAAAGCCAACCACTTTCTGATAATACTATTGAACGCAGAATAAACGATATTGCCGGTGACATTCGAGAACAATTGGTCGAAAAATTAAAGAAAAGCCCACATTTTGCTCTGCAGTTTGATGAGTCGACTGATGCTGCAGATTCTGCGCAATTTGTGGTATTTGTGCGCTTTGAAGCAGATGAAAGTATCAATGAAGACATTTTATTTTGCAAAGTACTTCCTGCGAACACTACTGGCCAGTATTTGTACGACACGTTTTTATAAAGCACCCGCGACTACGAGATTGATTGGACAAATTGTGTCGCTATTTGTAGCTATGGCGCTAAAGCTATGACTGGCAATCAAAGCGGGCTCGTTGCGAAATTAAAATCAATAATGCCAAATGTTTCATGGACACACTGCTTTCTTCATCGGCAAGCTCTGGCAGCCAAGGTTTTACCTTCTGATTCGAATGATGTACTGAAAGAAGTGATCAAAGTTGTGAGCTCTATTAAAGGTAAAGCTTTGCAAACTCGACTGTTTAGAATCATTTGTGAAGACACGGGTTCGCTCCATAAAAATATCCTTTATCATACAGAGGTAGGATGGCTATACAATGGAAATGTATTAACACGAGTTCTGGAACTAAAAGCTGAATTGTTATGGTTCTTACAAGATCATAAATCTGAATATGCGAATTACTTTTGTGACCCTGTTTGGCTATTAAAATTAGCATTTCTCGCTGATATTTTTAACCACCTAAATATTTTAAACAAGAGCCTCCAAAGGAAAGAAGAAAATATTCTAACGGCAAGGGATAAAGTCAAAGGATTCCTCACAAAACTTCGTTTGTGGTCAACGTCTTTGCAAAAATTAATGTATGATTCTTTACTTTGCGTTCAGAAGATTGTCGAAGAAATTGCAACGGATCAATCGTTAGTAGTAAGTTCTCACACTCTTTGCATGTTACAGAGCTTGCATAATTTGGAAAAAAGATTATTAAGTTACTTTCCAGAACTGAACTCTGACGCTGACAATGGGCATAGATGGATACAAAATCCTTTTTTGAGATTTTTCAGTACAACTGTCTGATATGACCACGAAGATGAAAGAAAATCTTATAGATGTTGCAGCTGATGACATGCTTAAAATGGAATTTAATTCGTAAAAGATTGACGTCTTCTGGATGAAGAGAAAAGAAGAATATCCAGAGCTTTGAGATTATTAGTGCAATTCGCCACTTCCTACCTATGTGAACTAACTTTATCTTCAATGATGAACATAAAAACTAAGAAGAGAAATATACTTCAATTAGCAAATGATTTGGTTATTTGCGTCTCAAAAATAGAACCACGATTCGACAAATTATTAAAAATTAAACAGGCACAGCCTTCTCACTGAAATTATTGTTGTCTCTTTAATGCAGTGTAGATTGTAGAACCTATATTTAAAAGTAAATTTTGCTCTGAAATTGTTGTATTTTTATTGTAGTATAGGGCCTACACTGGCTTTTTATTTTACCTGGCTTGCGGCCGTGACCCCCCTCCCCCCACCAAGCCTTTGCAGCCCCCCTTGGGGGTTACGACCCAAAGGTTGAAAAACACTTCCTTAGATCATGCGGCCACTGAAGCAGGCATCAAATAATGTTATTTATTTAATTTACTCAGCACCGAGTCTTACTGCCCGTTCGGGTTATACGCACTTACGCTAATGTGTAATGGTAGGGTGATTGTGAGATGAAATGGAGGACCTACAGTTTAACGTGTAATCTGAACCACGGTGGAGGCTTGGCATTTCCCACATTCACAAGATGTCTTGTCAGAGGTGAAGGAAGGATTTGGTAAATCAGATAAATCTGTGCCGGGACCGAGGATTACCAACAAATGTACTTCTAGATTTTGGCTGGCTTTTAAATTCATAAAATTCTCCTTTAAATATCCAAAAAATAACTTTTCGTCTCAAAATAGTTCCAGATCCAACATCAAATGGTGGAATTCACCTCAATTTAACCTTTTACTGTATATATTGTGTACCCTTATCAGTTTATTTTCTTCCTAATCCGTCACTGATGCTAAAAACACACCCTTCCTCTTCTTCGTTATCAATCCCACAATAATTTAAACAATTAAGATGTTCACTGATACACTTTAAATGACAGAAGGCCTCGTTGTCTTTACGACTACAACCACTTTCCTAAACCACCCAACGTACAGTAGCCCCATGGCTTCCTTGGTGCTGACTGACAGTTCACAGCTGACTTTTGACCGTCAGAAGTGACAGCTGCTAAACACATGTTTTTGAAGATCATATGGTTCGAAGTAGGGATACATAATTTGGTCTGGTAACTTTTCAAAGCTTTTAGCTCTCAGCTGTGAGCTGTTAGTCAGCACCAAAGAAGCCATGGGGCTACTGTATAGCTTAGTACAGCTCACTTTATGAAACGCGCGAGATAAAATGTAGCAGAGCGTGGTGTAGCATAGTGTGTAGCTTGATGTGTGAATCCCCCAGTGAGGATAGGACCCGGTGACAATATATTTGAATTATCTTGAGTATACAGGATTAACTATTATCTTTGTGAAAATATAGCTAAATCAAGACACAACACAATAACTTATTTAACTTAGTATAACACACGCAGTCTAAGACCCTTGTGCTAGAAATGGTAGCATCTGGGTACGGGATTCTCACCCAAGGCCGTAGTCGAGGGTAGGGGTGGGGGGGGTGAGAGGTTAGGGGTTCAACCTCCTCCCCCGAAATTTTATGAACAATATATATTGATTTGTGGTTCAAACCATATCAAAATTAAGGTACAAATACAAATTAGGAGACTGTGTTACCATAAAAAGCACTTCAGAGAACTTCTAGAGGTGTTTAATATTTATAAGTTTTGCTATGTTAACAAAAAAAATAATTAGAAAGCTTTTAGAGGTGTTTAATATCTATAATTTGTCCTAGTCTCCATATATTGGGGGATTTGCCCCCTCCCCTGAATTTATTGGCTGGCTAACGCCTTGCTTTTAACCCTCCCCAAATTAATTCCACACACCAACACCTATCAACGTCTAGTTCAGGATTGGTTATCAACTTCTCTAGTCCTACGGCAACTCCCTAAGTCTGCAACTGATGATTTTTGTTTTCCACACCAGTGTGGTCACGCGGTTCAATGCATCAGGCTGACTGAATTTCCGGCAGCTGGAAAGAAAGGTCGAGGTTCTAATCTCATCGGGGTGCCCCAGAGGTTTTTTTTCACACTTGTGGTTTATCGCTATGTTCTCGCCCTATCTTCTCGTCACAATAAAGCGAGACTACTTCCTCTAAATAACCTTCCTCATCCTTACCCTTAGATTAAACTGCTAATAAAAATTGTGTTACATGTTTCGATAGCCGCACGGTCCTAAGGCGCTACGTTCGCAATAAACTAGACTGCCGTTGACAGGGAGATTGGTGTTATAATCCCGGCCGGGTGTATTGATGGTGGTTTTCCCAAAATGGTTTTATATTTTTCCTCCTCGCAAATGTGGGTACTCTTCCTCTAAATTAATCCTTACCCATTCATAACACATTATCCTAATTAGCACACATGCGTAAAGGCTGAATTGGTAGTGATACGAGGTGCTAAACAATAAATATGTATATTACCTAGTTGCACCGGTGGACATGTGAACTAGATGTCATGTCCATCTAGTCTGGATTGATCTAGGTTGGGTTTGAATCTCAGCTAGGTGTATCAAGAGTGTTTTTTCCCCTAGATGGTCTACCAATCTCCCTCCATGCAAATGCCTTTCTACTTTCCTCGTGGTGAGCTGGCGGTCTAGGGGTAAGGTGTCAGGCGTCAGGCTTCTGTGCTGGCGGTCTGGAGTTCAATCCTCTGTCCCGGCACAGATTTATCTGATTACCAAACCCTTCCTTCACCTCTGACAAGACATCTTGTGAATGTGGGAAATGCCAGGCCTCCACCGTGGTTCGGATTCCACGTTATACTGTAGGTCCTCCATTTCATCTCACAATCACCCTACCATTACACATTAGCGTAAGTGCGTATAACCCGAACGGGTAGTAAGACGCGGTGCTAATAATAATAATAATAATTGTTTACCAAATGACTACTCCACTCCGATCTATTGAAGTAGAATAACCTTTTTACCCGCCTCGGTGGCGTAGCTGGCTAACGCGCTTGTCGAGTTTAAGCTCGACTGCTGAGGACGGGGGAGATCGAGGTTCGAATCTCGGTCGGGTGAACTGTGGGTGGTTTTTCCCTAAATAGTTTTCCTCTCTCCCTCCACGCAAATGCGGGTTAACTTCCTCTGATTAAACCTTCCTAATTCCTAATCCATTAGAGTAATTAGAACTTAAAGCGTATAACCTGTACGAGTAGTAAGACGTGGTGCTAAATATTATTATTATTATTTTGTTTCAGATGGCGCTGTTCGTCTGTTACCCCTGCGAGGGTTGCGGCGGGAACACCGGGGGGTACGTCACCGGGAACCAGTGTTCCTGTTGCTGTTCGGGGGGCAATGGCCTCAGTTTCATGCAGTACGCCCAGACAGTGCAGAATATCCAGATGTTGCAGCAGATGGGACTTTTGAATGTCGGCGCCAATATAAATAATCTAAGTGTTTTAAACAACATATTGAGCAATAATACACTATCACGTCTTTTAAATCTATCAAACATACTATGATTTTATCTACTGTATCTTTCATTGGTTGGACTGTTTGAGATTACCTGGCAATAACATTGATTAATTTACTCTTGTTATATTTAAATTGCATACACTCATAGCTAATTGAATTAAAATTCATTCTTATATGTTTAAACTAGGACGTAGACGTGACCTCGATCCTTTAGATACGTTTTGTTAAAATTAAAAATGTTAAATTCTCGTTTTTAGAGAAGGTTAAGTGGTGGCAGAATATAACGTGTGTAAGAGGACAGTTTTAGTTAAAAGAGGGGATCTTGGGCACCCAAGACAAGAGATGTCTAAGTGTTGAAAAATGAGATGACCTTGGAAGATATTTATAGTGGTATTTGTCTGGAAATGTTTGGGAAACTAGATATTTTTAAAAGTTATTTGACGTTTGATGTAAGGCCATCTTTCCAACTTAATATTTGAGAATATATCAGAGGGGAGTCAACTAAATCTATATGGGAGATAATTTATTCCAAGAAGAAGTGGTGGGGGGGGGGTATGCCCCCTCCTCCAGTCTCACCGCCACTGTGAACACGGACATTCTCTCTCGAGTAAAGCACCCTTATCCACACTAGGACTAAAGAGTTGTTTGTACCATTTAGATCCAGAGATCAGCTCACCCTTCATTAGAACTGAACCGCTTGTTATTTTTATTCTTGGATATCGGTTGATTACCGAGACCAGACTATAAATATGGCCCTAAAATAAAGCGTACGTATCTAGTCTGATTTTCTGGTGACGAGGAGGTTAGGGCTATAATGCTGGCTGCATGTATTGTGGGTGGTTTTCCTTAAATGGTTTTACCCATTCTTCTGCCACGCAAATTCAGGTGCATTACTTATACATTTCCCTTCTTTATAAGTTTCAGAACCCGCCTCGGTGGCGTAGTTCGCTAACGCGCTTGTCGTGTTGAAGCTCGACTGCTGAGGACGGGGATATCGAGGTTCGAATCTCGGTCGGGTGAACTGGGGGTGGGTTTTTCCTAAATGGTTTTCCACTCTCCCTCCACGCAAATGCGGGTTCACTTCCTCTAATTAAACCTTCCCAAGTCCTAATCCATTAGAGTAATTAGTACTTAAAGCGTATAACCCGAACGGGTAGTAAGACGCGGTGCTAAATATTAAATTAAGTCTATGAATCCACTAGTGTGAATAAAATGCATTCATCCCGGACGGGCAGTAACACGATGTGAAAATAATATTGCAATAATAACACTTATCCTGCGATATTTATTAAAATAATTCCACCACGTTTTACTACTCGTTTGCGCTATTCACATTTAAGAGCGTGCCATCACATGGCTATCAACTCTGTGACACAGTCGGCTTGAAATCGTAGATTTACACAAACACTATTGCACGTGGATTAGTTCTGATTATACATTAATGAAGAAAAAGAGCTAATAGAAGTTCCTAATACAAAACATTTTCGAAATATTAAATGATATTTGAATAAAGGTCGTTTTTGACTGCACACATTTCTGGCAAATCTTGGTATTTTCTATTCCTTTTAACTCTCATACCTCGCGTGAGCCGGGACCTTAATAAAGAATAGATAAAAAAAAAGGTCGAATTTAGAAGAAATATATCCTCCATTGCGTAGAGTGAGCGTGAGAAATATTATCCTCAATACATATGGCTAGGATTCCAACCCCGACCTCACCATCACCAGAAAACCAGACTAACTGATCTTGATGTATTGTCCGTGCGCCCACCGATATGGGTACAATTGTTCCCATAAATTTCTAATCAAACAACATTTAAATGTATTTTCTGTTTCATATCTCCCGTGTAGTTATGGTTAGTGGACACAAGGGATGCATTTTTTTGTTAACAAAATTCTTACTACACCCCTCCGTATCAGCAGATCATTATCTACAAGTCATGTGAAATAATTATATGCTAATTATGAGAACCAATTTGATAGTAAAATCTTTAATGTATACGTTTTGAAAACATAAAAATAAAATTTGGATTAATTACTAGAAAACATGTATTTAAAAAAAACTGTGTAAGAAGGATAAGCTGCAAAACCATAAATTTGTATAAAAAAAGTTGTTTATTTATGTTTGTATTTATTCTTTCTAAACTGTAATAAAGTTAATGTGATTTTCCTACTTTGATATTTTACTTTACATATATATATATACACACACACATATATATATATATATATATATGTATGTATATACGTATATATATATACTCTTGTATATGTACATATTGGTTACATGGACACACACACACATAAAAAAAGTACCCAACTTTAATATTTAATCTAAAATTTATATATATTTATATTAAGTGAAAACTTAAATCTGTTTTTGCTTTTTAATTGAAGAATATTGCGTATTTAATTTTGTTTGTGTACAAGTATAAAAGTTTAAAACAAATGTCAATGTTGTTCTGTTAGCATGTGGTTAAAATATTGTTTAGTTACTTAAAGACTGAAAAACACTTCTATCGCAATTTAAAATTAAAGTTCTTGTTGGAGGAGTAGAGGGAGGGTGGAAAAAGGAGGACCATTGAAAATAACTAGACACAGTTGGGAAAACAACATTAGAACGTACCTGGAAGAAAGATGGTGTAAGGAGGTGGTGTACTGGATATAACTAGCTAGAGCTACTAGTGCCATATAGTAAGTAAGTAAGTAAATACAAACAATTTACATTGTTCCCCGTATTGTTGCCACCCACTCTACTACCTCTTAGCTACGGACACACTAGACTAAAAGGAAAGTGAGGGTAAGCTACAAAAAATTATAAAGAAGAAAAATATCGGCAACAATTTGGTAACAATATGAATGTTTTATTTAATAAAATAACAATTAAATGGCCTCAAAAATCCATCAGGGGTTGTGTTGAAGATTATATTAAACAAATGCGCAGTACTATCATGTAAATGTTTCCAAACATTAAACATGTTATTAAGTCAACTAGGTCAGTCTGGATAAGACAACCACTTGATCCAACAACACAATGTCAGTTTCACAACAGTGAATATTGACAAAACAACCTAAAGTGTTGACTATCCAAGCAAACTACTTTATAAATGTCTAGTCCGATATTTATGTATTGACTACAAAAAGAAAAAAACCTGACGGCCATCTTTGAAATTGGTATGAAAGTTGTCTGCTACGCTACAGTAGCCCCATGGCTTCTTTGGTGATGACTGACAGCTCCCAGATGACAGCTAAAAGCTTTGAAAACTTACCAGACCAAATTATGTATCCCTACGCCAAACCATATGATCTGCAAAAACATGTGTTTAGCAGCTGTCACTTCTGACAGTCGAAATTTAGTTATATACCTAAATGTTGACTGTCAGAAGTCAGCTGTGAGCTGTCATTCAGCACCAAAGAAGCCATGGGGATACTGTACATTCAATACAGACAAAAGAAAAAAGGTAAGTTTAATTTTATATCGTACGCATATTTCGGGGAACACGAGTTAGGCTTACAGACCATAGGTCAAACTCCCGCAGGACTATTAAATGTTGACACAGATACGGACGTTAACAAGATCCCTACTCGTTAATAACAATTAGTAGTGTTCTGGCCCTTACGCCTCAACTTGACCTCGACGCTGATTGGTTGAAATTGGTCACGTGACCACGCCCCCTCGCTTTCTGGTTGGCTGCTATAAATAGCCTCCTTCTATCCACCCCCTTACCTACTTTCCAAATCCGTATGATTCCACCTCCCCTCCTGACCTTATTTCCCAGGTGCTGATTACGTCCTCCGCTACAGTTCTCGCCTCCCAACCCAGGAAATGTTGATTCTTGATGATTAATTATTAATGATTGTTAATTAATTATTGTTAATTGATTATTGTTAATTGATTAATTGGTAGGATAGAGGTGTTGGAATTTTTATTCATTGATTAGACCCTCGCGCCACACCGGGTTTATTTTTGGTAATTTCTTTAGAATAGTGGACTTGGGCTGGTCTATGATGGTATGAATGAGGCTTAAAAACATTGCCAGATATATTACATTATGACACATTTGATATAAATTAAGGGGAATGTAGCATCAAGTATTCCTGCTCAGCTAACATGGAGTTCTCTATTTGAGAAGCCAAATTATATAACTCAGTCATGGGCGACGGTTTTGAAACGAAAACAAAATGTCGTTGGGTCAACGGGGATACATTCTCTAAAATGTTGGCCACAATTTCTTGTTCCTCAAGGTTAAGTTCTAATACGATAGCCGCTTCCGAAACAGATATAATGAAATTTTTAAAGGATTCGTTAGGATTTTGGAATTCATTCACAAACCTAGTTTTCAATCCTACTCTAGCTCTAAGAGAGACTAATGTATTTAAAATTTTCCGCCTACATTCTCGCCATGATCAATTTTGATTTAAACCCTCTACCAAAAATTGGGTTGGATACCCACTGGTTTTACACAAGCACATAATGAGAAACTCAAGGTCACTTACTAGCTTTAATTGGCAAAATTTATTAATTTCTAGCAGAAACTCAAAAACTTTTTCAAAATTTTGACCATCAAACATAGGAATTTTTTCTATGAAACCAGCTAAAATTGTGGCTTTAATGTTTTCTGAAATACCATTAGTATTGGTAATATTGGTACAATTAGTGCGATCATTAAGGGTGATATGATCTAAATGATCATTATGACTTGTGGCGAGGTTGTCCTTAGTGGGTGGGCTGTTGGAAAATTTGGGAGGGATGGGCTGAGGCTGTAAGACTTTCAGATCAATCCGCAGCTCACTCACCTCGGTGTCATCTGGCACGACCCAACCCCTTTTTTTAATGGCGGCAACCAATTGAGCTTGCGAGAGATGATCCACCCATGAAGGGGATTCGTCCGCGATTGGAATCTCTTCAGTTTCGACAGGATCTCTGTTTGCCATGGTGGTTATTTGTTACATGAAACAAAACAAAAACAAAGTATTAGTAAGTACTCTTAAATATATTATCACATAATATTATAATTAACCATAGACAGGTGTACCAATTGAGTTGTGTTATAAAGAGTGGCGCAGTATGTACCATCTCGGGGTTTAGGTGGTACGTAACATACATATATCAAAATAAGAAATAGCAAAAAGAAGGTAGGTTTGAAAACTGAAAATTTAATTAATCATAAGGCTGAAAAAGGTACACAATGCATCTTAGGAACACCATCTCAATTAACATGGTTTATAAACTTGACTGTGTTAATTTACCTATTAGTTGCTGGGCAGAGACAAAAGTAAACATGGCGTGAAGCGTCAATTAGCTGTACGTTAACAAATTAGAAAAACTAGCAACAATCCATCTGCTTGAGACATTAGCATGGACCCTTCAGCAGACAATTGTTCCGGGCAAGTTCAAAGGCTGTGTTTTTGGCAATTACCTTTTCTTTGGCTGGCACACGACCCATTGGTCTAAGCCAGTAGGGCAACAATAATAAATAATTGTTGGACACACCAAAAAAGAGGGCCAACAACGCAAATTAGAGACAGAAAATTATATACCACGAGCCGTGCCAGAAGGGCTGAATCGGCCCACAAGTTGAACACTCAAGCGATGTACACCATAAATCAAACATGAAATATTAGATACCATGAGCCGTGCCAGAAAGGCTAAAGCGGCCCTCAAGTTGAACACCCAAGCTGTGTACAACATAAATAAAACATGAAATATTAGATACCACGAGTCGGGCCAGAAAGGATGAATCGACCCACAAGTTGAACACCTGATCGGTGTACAACATACATCAAACATGAAATATTAGATACCACCCAGCCTGGTCTTAGTGGTTCTGGGTCAGCTTACAAAGGTAAGGGGAAGATCCCTTCCATCATCTTGTGTGATGTGGATAACTACTCTAAGGTGGCAAGGGCCATCCGATTTAAGTTTAGAGAGCCTGTGGAAGCGGTCATGCAGCAGGGGTATTTAGTGCACCTCCAGTGCGGGTCGGAGGAAGATTACCGTGCCTCCAGAAGTTCTTTCCGAGCTTGGAGATCCAGCATTGGTCACATGAGCCTGGACGGGAGCGACTATTCAGAGACGTGGCGAAGGGACTCCTGACACGGACAAACCCTGGCGACATCCAAGAAGAGCTGGTGGATATGGGTTTCCCCATGAAATCTGTCACCCAGATGCTCTCCCAGTGGAAACGGGATCATAATACTGGATAAAGGCAGCGGTTGCCGAACTTCATTGTCTCTCTGACTCCTGGGGAACATACCACAAGGCTTACTCCATATCAACCCTGTGAAGGCTCCGCGTCAAGGTGGAGAAGTATAAGTCTCCAGGTGGCCCTGTTCAGTTCAAGAACTGTTTCCGGTTTGGGCATGTGCGGAGGGAAATCCCTGCTAACCTTAGGTGTAGGTTCTGTGGTGGTGACCACGAGAGGGGTGGGTGCCCTGAGGAGAGGCGATTTCCCCCGAAGTGCCTGCACTGCTCAAGAGCCCACTACTCGTCATGGTAGGGCTGTCACGTACAAGTCCTTGCGGGTGGCAGGGACTGTGCGGGCCTCCAAGGGTCGAGAAGGGTGGACAGAGGGCCTAGACGAAGGCCATAAGCCCTCGGGCAATTTGCGATACGGAGGGTGACCATGACTCCAGCTTCAACACCAATGCCGCTGGTGCAATCTTTCACCAGTGTGCTGTCAGAAAATCCAACCCCTCCACCTCAGACCGAGACACCAACCAAAGCCAGCTTACCAAAAACGGTGGTATCCGGTTCTTACCTTTCTGTCGATGACACGTCCAAGACCGCTCCTCTCCCAAACCCAACCCCCACTATCCCCGCACCCAGAACCTCTATCCTCACCCCTTTGCACCCTTCCAACCCTTTTCTACCACTCACAACTCCTACCCTTGTCACCCCACACCCAACCCGCTCCCTACACCTACCCCTGAGGATGATAGCACAAAGCTCAATATTGCATTGAGCTTCTCTAAGGCATACCAGGACTGGATCCATGGGACTTTTCATCGAGTCTCTTGAGGAAGGTCTAGGAATCTCCGATGAGTAACCGTGGTCACCTGGTCATAGAGCACATCATCCTCTACCTGGTATCTCATGGTTGCACACCCAAATAGAGGATTACCAGTGCGGAAGGAGGTCACGGTCACATTCTGGAACGCCAACAGAGTCGCGGGGAAGAAGGCTAAGCTTGAAAGTTTTCTGGCAAAGCATCGTGTCGATGTAAAGCTGTTGGAGAAACCCACTTGCGCTCCGCAATGAGGTTCCCGCTAGCAGAGTTCATCTGCCATCGGAGTGACTGAGTGGGAGATGTGGGAAGGAGTGGGATAACAGTCTTGGTGGGGAGGGGCCTTGACTACCCCTTCATCTCACTTCCTCCTCTCCAACACATGGAAGCAATGGCTATCCAACTGGTGACCTCAACCGGCCCAGTACGTTTAGTTTCCATTTACTTCCTTCCCTACCACCGCGCCAGTTCGACGGGGCTACGAGGGCTTACATGGAGTGGCCGCTTCAAGGTGCCACGCCTGTTTTAATTTGTGATGACTTCAATGCTAAGAACCCTTCATGGGGCTCTAGGATTATGTGCGCTCGTGGTGGATTGCTCCACGACGTCATAGATCTACATGGCTTAGTAGACCCTACTAATTTCCCTCACAGTCCCCTTGGTTTCCTGGACGTCCTAGACTTCGTTGTTTCCAGAGGGATCAAAAGGCGGTTAGGGCTGAAGTCTCTAGCTGAGCTATATTCGGATAACAACCCCATTCTTGTGAACCTGAGACGCGCAGTGTCTTTCATAGACCCTCCTTCCCCGAAAAAAACCCAACCTTTAGCGCACTGACTGGGACAGGTTCATTAATGTGTTGAAAGAGAGGTCGGGACCCACACCTACCTTTCTAACAGTAGCGGAAATCGATCTAGGTGTGGAGTTCATAACTTCTGCTATCAAAGGGGTGCTCGAAGCTTCAACGCTAAGGCACCATCCTAAGAGGGCACCACAGGCTTATTTTCCCTATTCTATCCTCAGGCAGGTCTGAGAGAAACATCGGCTGAGGAGGGCCTGGCAAATCTTGAGGAACACGGTAGACAAGGCCAACTGGAGCCGCAACATCAATGCGGTTCTCGAGTTGGTTCAAGAATACTGAAACAATGTCTGGGAGGACAAAATTGAGAGCTTTTGCGTGGAGGACAGGTCCGCGTGGTGCATGAAGAGGAACTTGATGCGGGTCCCCGCACCAAGGCTGCCTATTGTAGGTCGTAACGGTGTGGCCAACTCCGACCAGGAGAAGTTGATGCTTTAGCTGAGCACTTAGAGGCACATTTTGTACCATCTGACGACGCGTCAGGCCCGGTACACATTGCGCACGTGGCTCAGGTCATCGGTGGTGTCTCGTACAGACCCTTGAATGAACCTGAACCAACAGAGGAAACAGAAATGTCACGGGCGCTAGCTGCTTTAAGAATAAACAAGGCCCCCGGACGCGACGGTATCAATAACGTGGTCCTCAGAAAACTTCCCTTGGAGTTGATTAACTTCCTCGTAGAGTTATTTAACGCCGTCCTACTCCCGAGTCATTTCCCCGAGATCTGGAAGCACTCAAACGTCCTCTGCTTTCGTAAACCGGGTAGGGATCAGGCCCTAGCTTCGTCTTACCGACCGATCAACTTGATCGAC
The DNA here is from genome assembly GCA_902151425.1 of Timema shepardi. NCBI lineage: Eukaryota > Metazoa > Arthropoda > Insecta > Phasmatodea > Timematidae > Timema > Timema shepardi. The sequence goes on from CABFVX010007178.1 coordinate 20,563, forward strand.
TGTTTGGGCAAGTTGTTTGAGAGACTTCTACTGACGAGACTGACCCGACATTTACATGATGTGGGCATTTTGGTGGACGAGCAGTTCGGCTTTCAGGCGGGACACGCTACGTCTCATCAACTCGTCCGTCTCGTGGAGTAGGTCATGAGGAACTTCAACATCAACAGGATGACTGGTGCTGTCTTCCTCGACGTGGCAAAAGCCTTCGACCGTGTTTTTCAAACTCCTCTACCTTGTTAAGGTTGTACAATCTTGTCAATCACACCGCACCTTCTCCACTACCTTTGAAAACGCCACCTCCCAAGTCAAAAGAATCCGGGCTGGAGTGCCGCAGGGTTCCCTCGTGAGCCCGGTTCTCTTCAGTCTGTATGGGAACAACATTCCTAAATCCCAAGACACTATATTAGCAATGTATGCGGACGACTCGGCTCTTGTAGCGGAGCCGTGGTGAGGGCAGCTGGTGGAGAGGCTACTCCAGACGCACCTGACACAGTTGAATGGGGTGGCTGACCACCTGAAGAACAAGTATTAATGTGGATAAGAGCACAGCAGTGCTCTTCAAATGGAAAATAAAGTTCTACAGGCCAGCCCCACTCTAGCTGTTTGGAGAGCAGATCAGGTGGGTGAAAAGTGCTAAGTACCTGGGACTTACGCTAGACACCAAACTCACCTGATGACTACACAGCACTGAGACACTCAACAAGGCGAGGCAAAGGCTGGTAGTCTTAGGCTCACTGCTTAACAGGTGTAGCGCCCTGTCCACAAGGCATGGTCTGACTCTGTACAAGCAGTTGCTCAGACCGATCCTCGACTATGCGTGTCCCGCTTGGGGCCACCTGGAGGACACGTATATGAGGAGGATGCAAGCGTTCTAGAGCGTGTCTGAGGGTAATTGTGAACGCACCTTGGTATGTTTGGAATGATACTCAACATCGCCTACCATCAAAGAATACTTCCGGAAGCTGGCGCAGTCCTTCTACGACATACTTCCTGGTGCCACTAATCCTCTTATCCAGGGGCTTTGGAATTTTGTCATTGACCTTGGAGGGTGCCGTTGACGTCCCAATGCTCTACTTGGATAAGCGATATGTGTCAAACAGTGATTTGGGAGGCTCTCACCCAGCTCCCCCCATAGAGTAGTGTCTCTGCACGTAACTCTAAAAGCCCTTATTCGGTTTCCCTACATATTTTTTGATTTCGACCACCAATATTAATAATACATTTTCCTTGTTCCAGAACTTTGCGAAACGCGACAACCCGTCCTTAGAGTCCGAAACCACACGGTTGTGACCAATTGGTTGGTACGTGTTGGAACTTTCTCTCGTGCTCCCCTTCAGGGTGCATCAGAGCATGATAATGTGATGATGATGATGATGATGATGATACAAAGACAGTCCCTATATTATATTTGACTACTAACGTCACTCGTCTCCGTTCAACAGTACAGTAACCTAGAACATATTGGGGTCACGATGATGGTTCCGTCAGACTCACCCACCAGACGGAAAAACTCGTCGTAAACTATACAGGTTTTATTTACATTTGAAGGAGCCAGAGGTTCTACGTTCAGAGTCAAGTAACTTAGTTGAGGCTATAGTCTCGAGTTAAGAGTGTGTGTAATTATAAAGTTTATTGACTGCAGTATGTAGAGTTAGGTTAGGTTTTGATAGTCAAAGTTAAGTTGACCACATAATGAGGAATAATTAATATCTCTTGTTTCTCTACTCGGACCTTAAGTCTAGTAGTTTCATTGGAGTGTGTCTCGCTCCCTGGCCTGTATTACCATGTTCCGATATGCAGTGCCACCTGATACGAAAAGAGGAATTTAGGTTGTTCAAGGCACGTTATTGAGACCTAGTTAGGTAATTGTTTGTTGTTCTTGTGAACTGATGTTAATTGTTGTTCACCTGGTTTGGGGTGCGCAACTTGTGGGTTTGTCACTGCCCTTCTGGCGTGGCCCACTCCAAGTTAGATGTTCATGTTTGGCTCCCTTGTGGAGCCACATGAGAACTCACTGATTTTTAATTACCTTTATCTGAAATGTAGTTTGTGCCTATGTTTAGGTGTGTTTAAACTCATGATCTCTGTCATAAACGTAAAGTCAGGAATAAATAACGGCAAACACATTTCTTAATGGGAAAATACACCAAACTATATAGTATTACATCCTCTATTACAAGGACATACACCATTTGTGAATATAATATTAAATACTTACTAAACTTAATTTTGGTTATTTGCTCAGACAAATTGCGAGACCACCATTATTCTGAGGTTGTACTAATCACCGGAGATGTCACTGATACGGGCTTGTTTGACTTGTATGATAATATCATTTTTACTATGATGATGATGATGATCAGGAGGACCCGTGCTTGCCCCGCGGTTGGGCATCAATTATGGTGATATCGTTTTTTAAGTTGATACATCCCAAGGTTGGGATGCCAGTTGTCTTACTGCGCACTAGCTATCATCCGATTATATGCCTAGCTCACTGTAAGATTACTTATTTCTGTTGACATTAGTAAAATTTAATGTTTGTACACGATTTATTTAGTTAGTTACACTTACAATTTTATAAATTTAACATTAAAGTGAAACAGTTCCTATTCGTTTAACGAACTGACGCGGGGAGTCAGAGCTAGAGCTAGAGCTTGCTACATATTGAGATATAAATTTCTATTTTTATATACACACAAGCTGCTCCAGCCCCATATATATGACCTACCCCTTGCTTCTTGGACCCCTTGTTTTCGGTGATAAAACCAACTAATAGGCTAACTCTTGGCAACCTGATGTTGCAAAGGCTAACTTCCTATTGGGTAAAAAGGTAGCCAAATCATCGCCATATTTTCAAATAGAACGAAGGAAGTTTTTAAACAAAGATTTAAAAACGTATTATATAGAATTTACTTCTAAAAATTCCTAGTCATCCATGGATGAAGTCTTAAAAGGAATTATTACATACAGTTCTTTAAAGAAAAATATACTTCATTCGTGACTTTTTGAATAAATGAGAGGGACCCAAAATAGTATCACTACACTTGTATGGTTATTGATTGTTTGTTTTATCTTTTAAAAAGGGTTTTGGTTTGATTCTTATTATGTGTTTATTATAACAAGAACATCACCCAGGGTTTAGAGCCTTTCTGTTTATTTGTTTGATAATTATATAATATTTTGTAAAAGCCCCGACAAAAATTATAATTTTTACAAGAATATGTCCAGAAAAGAATTCAAGAAAGATCTAAGTTTACTCTAAAATGTGAACACAAATGGAACCCACTGATAGTTTTGATCAAAAATATCTTATAGTTAAAAACATAAAATAAATTATGAAAGCGTTAATTATTCTAAGTGTAATAGAAAAATGACACGATTCAAATATTCCAATTTTGGAAAGCATTTTTGAATTTCTGATATCGATTAGGGCTGAAGTGATTTTAAATTTGTTTTGTGTATCCATTTAGCAGAAGAAGTGTACGAAGCTCTTCTAAAAAGAATGTATGAACGAAGAAAGAAGAAAAAATACTACACTACGCATGTATGTATCTCCAAAATCTAAAAAGCATAAACCGGAAAGAAAATTTTCCTTTATGTTCAAAAATTACGTTATCTTCTTTAGAAAAAAACGGCCGGGGTTCAATCCTCGGTCCCGGCAAAGATTTATCTGATTACCAAACCCTTCCTTCACCTCTGACAAGACATCTTGTGAATGTGAGGAATGCCAGGCCTCCACCGTGGTTCGGATTCCACGTTAAACTGTAGGTCCTCCATTTCATCTCACAATCACCCTACCATTACACATTAGCGTAAGTGCGTATAACCCGAACGGGTAGTAAGACGCTGTGCTAATAATAATAATAATAATAATAATTTAGCAGAAAAATAATGAACAGACTCTTCGATGACATCTCGTCATCGACCACAAACGAAGGTGAAGTATGGGTAGAAACAATTGAAAATAAAATAATCTCTCAATGAAACTGACCGTGTATAGCCTGAACAGGTAGTAAAGATGCGCTGCTAAAAAAAACCCATACAAAATGAACTAAATCTGGAACTGAATAAAATGAGTCAAAGTAATCAGAAAAAAAACCCTCCATGTCGTCATCTTGCAAGCGAACTATATCGACCAAGTGGCTGCAATTGTTGGCAAAGATAGTACTGACATTTTATTTTATAGAGGTTGCCACGCGGTCAGTACAACCATCCCTCTGACCATTAATTTCAGTTTTTTAGACCGGAACCAATACTTATTTATTCAAGTATCTGCTCAATTGTCCTCAAGATGCTGAGTTGACCCCGTTCCAAATCCGTTGTTTCACGGAATAATCTAGAAGCACTGGGGATCAAACCTGAGACCTTTGGATTAAATCAGAAAATAAAAGTCAATTATAAAAAAAACTTAAGATTATTTTAAAATTTTCGAAGTCAATGGGAAGTGAACTATTTAAAACCTACTTTGATGCAAAATTAAAGATTTTTTCAATCCAAAGGAATTTTGTAACACATATTTATAACATACTTTTAGATAAGACTTTCAATGCCTCGGTCAGCGGTCTTCCTGAAAAGTTATTTTATCAAACATATAAAAAAAAGGTTGTTCAAGAATATATAGTTATTTAATTGTCTAGGTGACCTGGCGGTCAAGGGGTAATGTGTCAGACTTCTGTGCTGGCGGCCGGGGTTCAATCCTCGGTCCCGGCACAGATTTATCTGATTACCAAACCCTTCCTTCACCTCTGACAAGACATCTTGTGAATGTGGGGAATTCCAGGCCTCCACCGTGGTTCGGATTCCACGTTAAACTGTAGGTCCTCCATTTCATCTCACAATCACCCTACCATTACACATTAGCGTAAGTGCGTATAACCCGAACGGGTAGTAAGACGCGGTGCTAATAATAATAATAATA
>CABFVX010007179.1:12695-32953 GCA_902151425.1 Timema shepardi
GGGGGGGGGGCTATATGAATTCAAAGTCCTACCCTATGGTGTGTGCAATGGACCTAGCACTTTCCAACGTTTAATTGACTTAATTTTAGCTGGGTTGCAGTGGAAGTCCACACTGGTTTATCTAGATGACATAATAGTTTATGGGAAAACATTCAATGAACATTTACTTCGTCTTCAAGAAGTGTTCTTACGTTTGCGAGAAGCAGGGCTAAAACTAAAACCTTCAAAGTGTCAGCTCATGCAGCCTCAAGTTAATTTCTTGTGGCATGCCATCTCAGGGCGGGGAATTTCAACAGACCCACAGAAGATGCGTGCTGTTGAGTAATGACTGGCACCAAAATACATAGAGGAACTTCGGGCATTTCTAGGAACTGCTTCATATTACCGAAGATTCATTAAAAGTTTTGCAAACGTGGCTGCACCTCTTTACAAGCTTACACAAAAAGGGGAACGGTTTACCTCGGATCAAACCTATGAAACAGCTTTCAAAGATCTAAAGAAACGCCTTACTTCCAGTCCTGTTCTGGAATTTCCTTCAGCGATGATAACTTTATTATAGATACATATGCAAGAAATATAGGTATAGGTGCTGTATTGAGCATTAAATGTGATGGCAAAGAGACGGTAGTAGCCTATTTGAGTCACACATTGACAAAGACAGAGCGACATTATTGTGTGACAAGAAAGGAAATGATGGCTCTAGTTGTTGCCACCAGACATTTTCGGCACTATTTATACGGCAAAACATTTATTGTCAGAACAGACCATAGCTCCTTACGCTGGCTTAAATTTTTCAAAGAGCCAGAAGGGCAGGTTGCACGCTGGCTAGAACAACTTGCTGAGCTGGATTTCACAGTGTAACACCGAAGTGGCAAGTCCCATGGGAATGCTGATGGCCTATCCCGGTGGCCATGCCAACAATGTGGAAGATACAGTGCAAAGGAAGATGCATTTGAAGCACCCAACAATTTCAAGGGAAGTTTAAGTAAAGTACTGTATGTGAGTTTTCTTGCGATCGACAGTTTCAGATGGTCGCTAGAAGAACTACAGAAGAAACAGGAAGAAGACCCTGTAGTTAAACATGCAGTGGAGTGGTGTAAAGTGGGAGACAACTACCTCAAGACACAATCGTGCAAGAAAGTCGTCAGGTGTTAAAACTATGGGAACAATGGGATAGTTTGACACTAAGGGACGGCTTTGTGTATCGACAGGGGGAGGGAGATATTAGGAACAATAGACTTCAGCTACTTCTACCACGAGACCTAAAAATTGAAGTTATGGAGGCACTCCATATTTCACCAGCAGGAGGTCATCTGGGATTTAAGAAAACGTTAGAGAAAGTTCGGGAGCGGTTATATTGGCCTGGGCATTCGGAAGATGTGAAGGTTTGGTGCAAAGCCTGCCTTGATTGTGTACGTAGGAAATCTCCAAATATGGCTGCAAGAGCACCACTCATCAATTGTCGACTAGGATACCCATTCCAACGTATCTCCGTAGACATCTTGGGCCCACTCTTTGAGATCACCCAAAACAATAAATACATCCTATTTGTAGCGGATCATTTCACGAAGTGGACAGAAACATATGCCATGCCTAACCAGGAAACTGTGACAGTGTCAAGGATAATAATGGAGGAATTCATGTGTCGGTTTGGAGCTCCTGATGAAATCCACAGTGACCAAGGGCGTCAATTAGAAGCTAAGATATTTCAAGAAATGTGCTTGTTTCTGGGAATCAGGAAAACAAGGACTACACCATACCATCCCCAATTAGATGGATTAGTTGAGAGGTTTAACCGTACACTTCTAGCCATATTGAGCCAGTGGGTTAATGAGCGACACAATGACTGGGATAACTTCCCTCCCCAAGTCATGTTAGCCTACAGGTCTAGTCAGCATGAATCAACAGGCTACACACCGTTTTATCTCATGTTAGGGCGAGATGTACGACTAGCAGTCGATGTTGCATTCGTTCACCAGGAGAAATTATTTTTGAATGAAACCTTATTTGTGCAAGCCATGCGAGGCCGTTTCGAGTTGGCGAACGAAAAATTTCGAGAAAAACTGGGAAACTGCCAACACGTACAAAAGACTCTTTATGATCGACGATGTTCAGGTTCCCCTTATGAGGAAGGGCAGCGAGTGTGGCTACTTAGCAGTGCCGTTAAACGTGGATGCTCACCGAAACTACACCGCCCATGGGAAGGGCCTTACGTGATAATAAAACGAGTTTCCAATGTCACGTATCGTGTCAAGAAAGGCCAAAAGCGCTTCGTTATACATTTCAACAGGCTCAAGTTGTACCAGGATTTAGACACCGAAGGCGAGAACAAAGAAGCTCCTAAGCTTGTAGGAGAACCTGAAAAAAGGAGGAGGAAAAGGCACCGGCAAACAGCTGTCACGCGAGAATCAAAACACACACCCTCTCCAACAAGTGCACCTCCAGGTAAAACTGGTACCAGCAGGACTGAGGGAGCAGCTTCAACAAACACGAGCGTGCGAGCAGGGGATGGAGTCAGAACAGTGCTACCCAAAATGAAACTCGCATGTACCAGAGCGATATCAAGCCGGGTATTATTTTGTGGCCACTGGGTCGTGCCCAATTTACGAGGGTGTAGTGTAGCGAGTGAGACCATGCTTGAGTCAGCCCTGAACAATCACCAGGCTTGGGCCACCCCTCATAGCAAGGGGGTGGGGGACATTCCAACGGGCTGAGTGTAAGGCTAAACCAGACAGGTGTGACAAGAGACAGTTGAGCAACGGGACTGAGAGTGTCAACACTAGAGTGCGTGTTTTCCCATTGTAATGGACGTGTGTGACGGACTCAAAAAGTGTGTATAATAGACGTAATAATAAGTAATCATTCTTTGTAATGTTGTAGTTTAGAAATAAGAGTAATAAATAAGAACCGTAACACTTTGCTTGCTCTATTAAACTCTATGTCAACATGCATTTAAATCTTCTGTTTTCAAGTGTTAATCTATCATGTCTATTTCCCCTGGTCATGTAGTCGGCGTATTTAGTGCTAACTAAATCGCCGCAACAATATTAATTGTAGTAAGTAAATATATAGTGAATATTACATTAATAAGTTTATATGGGTGGAAATAAAATACATTCGTCAAATAAAAGTTTCAAGTGTATTACCTTGATCTCCTCGCTTTTAACCTTTGAGGCCTCGAGGGTGTTGATGAGGTCAATGTCATCCACTGGAGATCCCTCCGACACAGAAAGTCGGTACAGGATGCGGTCCTCTATCTCTTTAAGCTCGTGCCTCATCTGAGCACTGCTCACAATGAGCGCACCCCGGGCCTCCTCAAGGTCTGGCCTCTCTTCCATCACCACCAGGGCTAGCAGCTGATCCTGGAGGCCACTGTACAGCAACAAATATTACAAATATTCCTTCAAAATCTGGACTAGCAGCTGTTCATAAATACTACTCCATATAGATCAATGTTCCTTATACACAGGATGTAGCCACAGAACATATACATATTACATATTTAGCATTCAATAATCACATAGGAAGCCGTCATTTTAGGCTATGTCCAAGGGTGTTAAAGCATTTAGTACTATTATTCCTTACATCTTTATAATAATGGCCTCCTGTAGAGACCCCACCCCCCTTATGACTTTAAAGAACATCCTTTGTACCGTGAAAATCTTAGAAGAGAGGGTATTAGGTGACCTCATGAGGAAAGGTCACCGAGTAAAGTGAGAATAGCCTCTCTACCACTCTCACCCACAGCCCTTTCCTGGAAAGGGTGTTTGATGGCACGTGTCAGCGGTCACTTTTCACCCTTACATTTTAAAAATGTATTCTATTGTAGGAGAATAATGCTTAACATTAGGGGTTGCGAGCAGCCAACTGGACATCCATCGTGGGTAGACTATTTAACGTTAAAACTTTGCATAGGAGCAAGTCTATCGATACTTTTGCATACATTATTAGTGCTCAGGCACGGATTCATGGTGAGGGGGGCCAAAGGGTCAGTTGACCTCCCTGTGAAAGTTAAAAAATTAACACAAAAGACGAAATTAAAGTTAAAATTTTAGAAAGAAAATACAACACAGATACATTTTATACAATTTTTAATATTTTTATGCGTAGACTCCTCCTAAACCGGGTCCACATTGATTCAGTGTTCGATATGACTCACGCAAATGCGAAAAAAGGTAATATTTGTTTTAATGTAAGAATATTATTGTCATGCATAGCGAGTAACAAACTCATTGTTCCGCATAGAAACGGAAGACTACCACACATCAAAGAAGACTAATAATCACATGAGAGCAGTTCACCAATGAATACCGAATATAGAGTATGTGTGGACAACAGGAGCAGCGGAACTGTGGGGGACTCTGCTCCCTGGAAATAAAGCATAAAGCATAAATTGCACTATACTTATGTAAAATATTTTTTGAATGCAGGTTTTAAATTTTACAATTTTATTTCTAAAGAATTAAGGTCCTTATTTGTATGTTTGGACCAATAAAAAAGATCAATATTAGGTCCACAAGGGTCTAACATTCGTATTAAAATTTCGCCATCCGGTAAAATATTTTGACATTTTATTAGGTGTTGCACATCTTAAAGTCATTGCATTGCTATTAAAGTCCTTATTTATAAATTTTGGCCAATAAAAAAGGTAAATATTGACCATTGAGCTTAAAATGGAGATATATCATTGTTGTACAAACATTTATCCTTAGAGGTTAAAGGAAAAATAACATAAGCTTTTTGAGAGACTTAATTATATTTAACTACTCTATGGCATTAGAGAATTATTGCGTTAAAACCTAAGTACAGTAGCCCCATGACTTATTTGGTGCTGACTGACAGCTCACAGCTGACATCTAAAAGCTTTGAAAAGTTACCAGAACAAATTCTGTATCCCTACGCCTAACCATATGATCTGCAAACATATGTGTTTAGCAGCTGTCAATTCTGACGGTCAAAATGTAGGTATATACCTAAATGTTGACTGTCAGAAGTCAGCTGTGAACTGTCAGTCAGCACCAAAAAAGCCATGAGGCTACTGTAGTATCTCTTAACAACTAAAGCTCACAAAATTGTATCAATTGTGCCAATATCTCAGAAACTGTTGGTTTTATAAAAATATATTTCATATAAAAGTTTTTAATTATCATTAGTAATACAATTTTTCAATGATGTTATTTAGTATCTCAAATAGTTGCGGAGATACGGAAATTTCCACTTTTGCAAAGTACCTTAAAGTCATTTTCATGAGAAAATAAAAATGGCCAGTTTGTTTATAATCTTAATCAACGACTACGAATTTTAATCAAAATCGTTAGAGCTGATTTAGAGAAAACCGATTTTCTCTCTTTTTGCCATTTATTAAACAACTCTTAATTTTAAGTTTAAAGAGACACACAGACAGGCGGCGTTGCAAATACCACTTTTTTAGGGTTAGGGGGTTAATGAGACGTTGACATTCATCAACATTTCAGGTTAGATTTTTTTTATGGTCACATTATTTCACCTAAAAGTGTTCGAAAAGTTTATATATATGCGTATAGCTTGAAAGTTATTGGTTTTATAAAAAATATGTTTCGAATAGAGCTACATTATTGCAAAGATAAGTAATTTCATATCTCAAATAGTTTTCGAGATACGATAAAAAAACGTATCAAATCGGAACCTTAAATTCATTTTGCCGAAATATGAAGAGCAGCCATTTTGTTTGGAATATTTATAAATGTTAATGTAAATGTTTATAATGAGATTTAATCAAAATCGTTTGAGCTGATTTTGAGAAAATCGACTTTTTCTCTTTTTGTCCTTCAGTAAACTACCCTTATTTTAGTGTTAGATATCCAATTCCAAAACCCTTCGGGGCAACCCTATGGAAACCCTAGATACCAAGTTTTAGCCAGATCGGTAAAATAGTTTAGGCTCTAGTCGGAGGCACAGACAGACAGACAGACAGACAGACAGACAGACGGAAACTCTAAAACAACTTTTTCAGTTTCGGGGGGTCATGAAACATCGAGATTCATCAAAATTTTGAGTTAGACTTTTTTGACGATCACAATACTTTCTCTACCTTTAAAATATTGAGAAAGTAAAAAGAGGAGATGATGACCACGGTTTAAAATATACATAAAATTAAAATATGAATGAGAAGCTATCAAATGGCTCCAAACAGAAATCTAACATTGTAAGTAACTATATTATTTATAGTTATGACCGCCCTAAGAAAATGATCTGGATTCGCCCTTGTTAGTGCTAATACCCTCCACTCATAATCTTAGAGGAATACTGGACCAAGGGAAATACAAATATATATTATAGGTATTTAATCAATAATTAATTAATCGCTTGATGCCAAAATACGTTTTACCAACAACTTATTAAAGGAAGCAGCAAGGGAAAAACCCAATGAATTTAGAGAGTGATTTACGTAATAGAATAAGAGGAACAAATATTTAAAGGGAAGAAAGGAGAAATTACAAAGGTATAACTAAAGAAGACAGAAAATAATGGGTGGAAGAAAGGACAAAATGGTTTGGACTGATGTAGACGGAAGCAAGAATGTACTCTATAGTCAAGTGAGACAAAGGGAGAGGAAAATATTGAAGGAAGTCAGAGTGATAAATGAGGAAGGTAGGATGATGGAGAGTTAATATGAGGTGTGCAAAATAATGGTACGCATACTTTAATAGAGAGTTGTTTCCTAAGGTAAGGAGAGATACTAGCATAAAAAATAATCGGTGAAACCATGAAATGCTAGAATAGAGTATGACAGGCATTCCACGGACAGTGGCGTAACATCAGCAGCTTGGTCTCCGGTACAACGTTTGTAAATGGGCCCCTAAAATTGTTTTTTTTTACAAAAAATGTGCATACAACTATAAAAAAAATAAGCTTAATCGAACATATGAAAACTTTTGTATGCAGATTTTATGACTTAAATGCATACAGTTATATTAAAGAATGATAAATAAGTTTGAAGGAACATATATAAACTTGGTTAAAGATGCCTGAATGAAATCATAGGCTCGCCTATGAGGGATGGAGGGGCAGGTATGCCATGGCTCCCTCCTACTGTTGCTTCAAATATGGTTTTCAAAGTGGCAGGGACACAAACAAATAATGTAATAAATAATTATTTATGGGGTGAAAGACGTATTGAATTCTAATTACAACCAAAATAACACTAACTTCTAGAGGCATCTAATGTTTAAAAAAGTCCAGGTGAGGATCACTCCAAATAAATTATAGAAACATCATATTTAAAAAAAATATTCTGGGTGTTAACCACTTTAAATAGCTTTTAAAAGCGTATTCTCATGGAATTTGAACTCTTGATCCTATTTTTAGGAGAGTGAGATGGGAGTGTATAACACTATTTAGTAACGTTACGCTTAAGATTCCTCTCAAGGGAAATTCTTTGAAAGGTTCTGGATTTATTGTCCAGCTGGCTCACTTCAATTTTCAGTACGGGTTGGGTCTGAATACTATCTTGGGAAGCTTGCCTATCATTTTATCAAATTACGACATAGTCACAGTAATAAAAATGTTCTTTACGTAAATTATCAGTGATCGTTCCATTTTTGAAAATCAACAAGATGATGCAAAGGGTTTTATGTCAAACTGAACATTCTAATACTTAGTTTTTTTTGAAACAACAAAACTTGACAGTATTGTCATAATATAACCAGTGTTATTATCATTTAACCATAGTGATGTCATCATCACACAACGGTGTTGACATAATCACACAATGGTGCTTACATAGACACACAAAGGTCTTCCCATCATCACACAATGGTGTTATCATATCACAACAATGTTGACATAGTTACACAATGGTGTTATCATCACACAACGATGTTGACATCACATAAATGTGTTGACATCATCACACAACGGTGTTAGAATTATCACACAATGGTGTTGACATCACCACACCACAATGTAATAACCAGGTCCAAAAACATACAATCTGGGGCCCGATAAACCTATGATTTTGGGGCCACACTCCCCAGAAAAGTACAGAGCTGCAATTAAGAAAATAAAAAGGAAAATAATACAAATTATTAGTATTTCTGTAATTTTTTTTATTGTTCGTGTAGTAATATAACGAGTCATTAATGTTCATGTAAGAAATTATTATTGTAATCTTTTGAGTATTTCTTTGGCTTGCTAAATTTTTATCAAAACTAAAATACGGGCACGAATTACACTCTGCACGCACGAATTACACGCTGTACATAAAAAATTATAAATATAAATTTAACCTAAGCAGTCTTTTACAACGTCATTAAATTCAATTTTGTGATTTAAAGTCCGTGCTTTTTAATCTAATTACAACACTATAATCAATTGAACCTTTATAAATATACGACAGGTTTACCATCATCTAACCTTCGTTCATCCCACCACAAAATTATAATCAACTAATACTTTTATTCAGGCCACAAAGCTACCATCATCTGAACTTTGTTCATCACACTACACTATTATACTCAACTGACCCTTGTAATCATACCATAAAGCTACCATCACCTGAACTTTGTTCAATCACACTACACTATTATACTCAACTGACCCTTGTAATCATACCATAAAGCTACCATCATCTGAACTTTCTTCATCTCACTACACTATTATACTCAGCTGACCCTTGTAATCATACCATAAGGCTACCATCATCTGATCTTTGTTCATCACACGACACTATTATACTCAGCTGACCCTTGTAATCATACCATAAAGCTACAATCATCTGAACTTTGTTCATCATACTATAGTATTATACTCAACTGACCCTTGTAATCATACCATAAAGCTACCATCACCTGAACTTTGTTCATCACACTACACTATTATACTTAAATGACCCTTGTAATCATACCATAAAGCTACCATCACCTGAACGTTGTTCATCACACTACACTATTATACTCAACAGACCCTTGTAACCATACCCCAATACTACCATCATCTGACCTTTGTTCATCATACTATAGTATTATACCCAACTGACCTGGGAACGAGAGCAAAGTTGACCACCATGACCTTGATCGACACCTCGGGTGTGTAGTGAGGGTTGGGCAGCTTTGTTGTGATGAACAACCTAAAGTCCTCGTTGTACGGGACGATGGAATCACCGATCTTGATTACGTTGGTCCCTGCCTGCCGAAACACTTGTCTCTGCAGCACTGAATCCAAGGCTGGATCCAGTTCTGTCCCCACATTCTCGATGAGGCATTGTTTGCCAAACCTAACTGCTGACTCAAGGCTCCTTAGCAAGTCACGGTCTGTAAGCTTGGCGATCGCCAACCCAGACGCTTTGCCCTGGAAGTAAGTGTCAAAATATGATTTGCTAATCTACATCTAAATATACATTTATTTATTTAAAACGTTTGGTATAATTTATACCGTTCAATTTAACCCAGCAGTTTAACCCAGTAAATAATAGTTCATTTCTTATTTGTTTTAATTTGATGCATACACCAAGTGTCTTATACACTTTCCAAGAGACTATTGGTTCAGTTTAAAAAAAAAGCCCCACGTCTTACTACACATTCGGGTTATACGTTTAAGTACTAATTACGCTAATGAGATAGGAATTGGGAAGGCTAAATAAAGAGTAAATGAGCCCGCATATGCGTGAAGGGAGAGTGGAAAATCATTAATGAAAAACCACCCCAGTTAACCCAAGTGAGGTTCAAAACTTGATATCCCCGTCCTCGGCAGTCTATCTCAAAACGAAAATAGCGCGTTAACTAACTATGCCACTCAGGCGGGTTCCTCTAAAATTCATCATCTACACGCTTGTTGATGTATTATCTTAGTCCTAACCACTAATAGCTAGTTTTAATACAAATTAATAAGAGATAAACATTCTTAGTAAGCGCTTTAATCTTCTGATTATTTTATACTCTAAAACACTCGTATATGGCCTATTAAATATCCACTAAGATCTTGGTAAGGGTTTGAACACCGAGCTCTTGTTAGTTATTTGTGTAACCTTGTTACAACAAGTAAACAATTAGAGGTTGTTTCTCTCACCCCCCCTTACCCCAGTTGACTCGTCCCAGCAAGATCGTGACTCAACAACACATCGCGGCACTGTCTAATACTCGACTGAATTGAGGCGTGTGGTTCATTCCCCGTCGTGAGTACCAAGCCATGTCCAAAGAAAAAGAAGAATGATATGCACGAGCCCACTGTGCTCTATCAGCTGTGGTTGGCTTACTCATAGAACTGTCCTTTCTACACGTGCCTGGAGAGGAATGGTATGTCCCAGTATGTTCTAGACGCATGTGACCCCTTACCCCTTTCTCCCTCCTATTGTTCCAATACCTTGAAAACACGTGGTAGATTCATAGAATATATAATGATACGATTCTTTAATGTAACATTTAACATACTGGCCTCAAGGTGAGAGACGTTGTCATAAGCTGATTAATTTTAGAGTATTATAAATTCCCTTTGGATTTAATCTATTTCTAACTTATTCAAAATGATCGTTTCTGGACTTATAAAATTTAAAAATATTGATTACTAGAATGGAATTCACATCTGAGGGACTTAGTATGTTTTGGGCTCCTTAAGCCATGACAATATTTTAAATTTTTGCACTGTTAGTTCAAACCGTATGTTTTGCATTATGATCTCTTTGGGGTCATTTTATCTCTGTATTTTTACTTGAAATATCAGCCTATCCACCAAGCAGATGTTTTTTTTTACCCTTTGGGTACCAGCTATTTGGGATGGTTATTAACTGATAGCATCGTTCGTTGACTCTACTTATTTTAATATTTTGTAAGATTAAGCTCATCTTTTATTTATGGGGGGATTCTTTAATATTGTTGGTAATGTTTAAATTTTATGGTTTGTTAGTTAAAGATGGGGCCACAAGTCAGCAAGATTGTATTGTAGACTTTGCTTTAGTAATTAAGTGTTTGAGCAAGCCGCTTCGTGGCGTTGTTATCAAAATTAGAGTTTGATGTTTTGGTGGATGATTCCTGATATAGTCTTGTTCATTTGGGAGGACGATCATTTAATGGAGCCATATTGTTATTGTTTCAACTAGTTGAGAGCTGCCACAAAGGGCGATTAGATAATTATTTTGTATTTATAAGAATGTATCACTGATTAGTTATTAATGCCTAGGATCTTTGATATACCTGTAAATTATAACTATGACAAGGCTAAAGATATCAAACAGTGATTGTTATGAAGGTCAATTTAAAATATATTATATCATGTGTTTTGAGCCACCATTTGTGGGTGAGAGCAGGTGTCTTGCAAGTATTAAATGTTGTTATCTGTAGTTATGACTGGTGCAAGACAGTCTTGCCAACTTGTCACGTTTGGACTTACCTTTCATTAATTTTCTCATATTGTATAGTGAAGACAATTTTTGCTTAAAGTACTTTCTTAAAACCTGTGTGTGACAATTAAAGCATGTTCATTTCAAACTGATTTTCAGCGACTAAAGCTTTGAGTTGTCTTACTCGTCTCATCGAGTTGTATATGTTTGTTACGTGGATAAAATAACTCTCTTGTTACCATCTCAGACTGTTATTTCTGAGTGATGATAGGGGGTTACATTTGAAGGGGTACCTCAGTGTTTTCATAAATATAAAATCTAGTGTTAATAAAGGCTCAAGTTGTTGTACCATGTTCCTAATCCACCGGTTGGCCTGCCTTTGCGGGTCGATGAACAATGGCCACCTGGTGGAGTTGAACACTAGGACGGCGTTCTCCGTGGACAGGAAGTCTCTGGGTAGACCTTCCAGTTGCCATTTCCTGATGGTGACTGGCTCCCCTAACGTAGACACGGGAGTACACTTGACTGTATGGGGGACCCCCACCTCTCCCACAATAACCAACCACTCCTTCAGTAGACCTCGACGGTACTTGTCCGTGAAGGGCGTCAAATAGGCCACGGCTCCTGTAACATAGATACTATTTAGTCAAGTATGAGAGAAAACTCCACTCCACTTTGATGTTGGTATAAATGTAATAGATAGATATCACCACATCCATTCTCTTACCCCCTTCACACGAGGACTGGTAGGAGTGCAGTGGCCAAGCTGATTACCCTGCCCCACCCATATGTATCTGACCGTACCATAGCTGCATTCCTTGTAGTTTTTTTCAGAGGGTGGTGGGTCAAGTCATTCACCCACGAGTGTACAACAACACACAACGGTGCACAACATTCGGGCGTGACAGCTCTCTCCACTCTGTTCCTATCCCCACGCGCTTAGCTCAATCTAAGGCGTATATCAAACTAGGAGGCCATAGCAGCACTGATGGTTACAAAACAAAGAAACAACACATCTCTGCCAGTCCTGGTGACGAGACACTGAACTAGTGGCGCTGGCAGCACTGCTGCCATAATAATTATTACTATTAGCACCGCGTATTATTACCCGTTCAGGTCATACACACTTATGCTAATGTGTAATAATAGGGTGATTGTGAAATTAAATGGAGGACCTACAGATTAACGTGGAATCTGAACCATGGTGGAGGCCTGGCATTCCCCACATTCACAAGTTGTGATTAATACACGTTTTGTCAGGCCATAAGAATACATGGAGTATGTTCAGAGGAGCATGCCCCACAAATGTCAACAGCACTGTCAGCAGAGCTGCCATGGCATCCTACTGTTATATAAGTCTAAGAGTTAAGGATGGTATCTTTCAGGAAAAGTTATAAATTAAGCATCCATTAAATAGCATGATATGATAAAACCAATGTAATTAAACTAATCCAGAAGTACGTGTTTGACGCGCCTTTATCGAACTCCTTATACTTAGTGTAAAGTCAGATCATAGAAAAAACCAAGGATTATAATCCGTGTATAGAGAACTGAACCAGCACTTGAACCTTGACATCACCATTAAAAGTCTTCACTCTAATTTACATTGCTGTCCCGACCCTTTTATCCAGTAATATAGCAAGCTCGGGAAGGTCTGGAAACGGGTTCTTTGAAGAGAAGAATTGTGTTGCCACGTGGATGGGCCAGTAATTAAGTGCCCGTGCTCAGTTAGGGTAAATGTTACAAAGGGTTACATTTTCTATACTTCATGGAAATAAAACAAGAAACTGAAATATTACAAACATCTCCAAACTTAGATTATAATGGAACTACAAATAAAAATGTTGTTAAAACATTCATAGTGATAAAAAATAAAATCCTTTTCAAGCTAAAGAAACGTTATAATAGATAAATGTTAGTTGCTTTAAACTCTGCAATTTAATTAGACATCGAGTTTATCACTTAAAAAAACAAAATCCCATATAACACAGAATATGGAAATATTATAACAGCTTTCAGTGAAATGGGTTTCACTTGAATCACAAAACATGTTTTTAAATTTAAAAAAAACTTATTAATAAACCTAACACAGTTTCAGCTACATATATTAAATTGTTTATAAAAAATAGCTCATTAAAAATATTTAAAATTATAATAAATATTGTTTTAAAATTTAATGTTATTAAATAAGAGAAAAGTAAGGTGCAATACCAATTTAGAATGTCAAATAAGTTTAATATAATATAATATATATGTTATAATTAAATAATTTTAAGTACACGTTTACAATGAATATAACAATATGTCCACATTCATCTCAAATATTGCTACCATTACTCACCTGAACTGACTAGTACATTCTACACATAATATATTAATACAAATTCTAACCTGCGCTGATGAGCACGTCCCCTATGACATTCGATATCGTCAAACCAAGGCTGGCCACAGTGCTCTTCCATCGCTCTTTCTCGTCGGCCAATCCACTGACAAGTCTGACTGCTCGGCCCATTCTATCCTCACACAGCTTCATGTTGGCCTCGAGCTTAGCCTTGTGGTTCATGGTGTCCTGCAATTTCTTTTCCAGCACAGCTAGTCCATCCATCACCTGAACAGTGAGCCATGATTAGAAACACGATTGAGGATCTACAGTACTGTTAATATCTGACTCTCCTGTGGGGATTTTTCCTCCCTCAAAGTTATCTGATGGCTTTAATACTACGGATCAACTACGATATGGATATATTAAGCTTTTCCATGACTTAGCAATTACATACTTAAATATCTTAGATGATTTGACTCTTTGTCAAACATCAAAGGAAAATATGATCCCTCAAATCACAAATTACATATTATGACTAACAGATCTAAACTAATAAGAATACAAGATGTGATCTGAAAGTTCCTAGTTTGTACCTGTAAACGATTTAGAATAATCCGCTGTTCCCTTAGATGTATTTCAATTGGAAGTTGTTACAGCTGAACTAGTGCGATTCGAAAATCCATTTGTGGAATAATATTCAGTATATACTTTGATTTCATCTGAATATATTTGATGTCATTAAATTCGATTCCCTTTCGCAAGATTGTCAACTAGAAGTCTATAAAATGTCACGAGAGGCTAGGTTTGGGTAGTAGTGTGATATAGGGGACTCTTGCTATGTTTTATAGTTATAGGCTGCATCACAGATATAGAGGTTTGTTCTGACTTGTTATAGTAATGCGGAGGCCGATCCTATGCGCTACATCTCCGAAAGTTTCTACCTCACTTCCCATCTCAGTACCTCGATGTAAAAGTGATGACTCAACATCAATCCTACCGGAATAAACTCCTAATTATTCATTACCTCCATGTCAAAAAAACCATATCAGTACGCGTTTGATGTTGGTCTGCTTCACTTTATCCAGTAGTGATGAAGATAAGCTCGTACACTGGGATGATTGCTGCTTGGTTTCATACTCGTAGCATTGGAAAACATGCTTTTGACCTTTTTACATAAATATCTACACTCAGTGAACCAATGTTGGCTATGGTTTTAGTTCAGTAACAGGAGCACACATTTTACATTGATCCACCTCATGTTCAGTTATTCCACGATAATGCGTTATCATGCTATTATTTTGCTGACAGTCCTCATTGATGTCCTGACCAACCTTCATTCATATCTTTTGTCTATTCTTCTGATTAGGGGCTGATAAGAAGGTTCAAAATAATCAACCAAAGTCTTAATCAAGCCAACTACTTGAAAGTCTTGGCTCTGACTATTATGTCACCACCAAATTATTTTTTAACCTACGGTGCAAAACTTGATGCATACAAGCTGATCAATTCTGCCACTTCCACTCTCAAAAAACCCTAGAGCGCTATTAACCTTGACCCACAAAACATTTCTTAGTATCAAAGTGAAACTAGGCACACTGTTTCACAATTAATTTGCTTAGAGCTACATGACTAGTTCGAGAACCTAAAATTGAATTATGAAAGGACGCTACATATACTAATGAATTTTTAAACTGAGGAATTGCTAAAAAAAATACGTCTGTCCGACTTAGCCAGGTTCACTGGATATGTTGGGTATGGATTAGAATCCTGGACATAAACGAAAATGTGGGTCTATTTATTATAATCGGGGATAAGCTTGTTTAGTACAAGTGATATCCATTTTTTTGTTAGTTTTACAAATAACGATAATTCCTCTTTTAAAATAATAATGATTTTTCCTCTGTATAAATTTTAATCTACTTTAAAATTTAATACTCAACATAATTATTATTGCAAATTATGTTTACGATTTTTAATGCATGAACAAAATATCTAGAATAATATTTCCGCAGTTATTTATCATATGCGCACCATCCATTAAAAGTGTGGTGGACTTTTCTCTAGTTATATTGTCGGAAGAATATTTAAATACATTTACTATAGTAATTCCAAACCCTAATGAAGTAAGTTCCGAGTTCCCTATACATATATGTTATTTTTGACTATGCCCTTGCTTACAGCGGTAGATATCAACATTTCTAGCAAAAAATGTTTCTCATCAGGAAGAATTTATGTACCTCTTTCATCCTGGCCTTAGCTTCCGCAAGCGCCTTCTCAGTGATCGCAAGCTCTTCTTTGGCCGTGGCGAGCGTGGCCTTCTTGGGTGCCACAGACTTGTTGACGAAGTAGTACTTATACATCGCATGCACCCACATACATAGGGACGTGCATGCTTTAGAGACCTGCAACATACATAATTACATATACAAATATTACTTAATAATCATGACTCGTATGTTGCGCGCACTCATTTATCTTGGATCATTCAGGATTTCATTTCATGTAACAAAACTTCAAAAGTAGCGTTTGTTCATTGATAATTACATTTTCAGGTATGAAAATATGTTTATCTATTTCTTCACTAGAAAAAATATCAATTTTTATATTAATAATTGATGTTGATATTACTTCATTTATTTGGTCAGTAATTATATACTATATTTTAAAATGAGTTTTATTTTAAAATTATTTTCTGACAGTAGACTCTCTCAACATCTGTGTTCAGACATCATGGACATCTTTTAATGAAACAAACTTGAGACTGAATTCCAATATCTTCAAAACGTTTGCAAGAGACACAACTATTTTGGAAGAATTTCTTGTCATATGTTCCTGAGTACATATATATAATATGCATATGTTCTCAGGAGTATATAACAAGGAATTAGTACTGGATAATCTTTGCACCAACTGGTCTACGATTGATGTAGCCTAGATATGGATATAGATATATAGTAAATGTACAGTAAAATTATTTAGTGAGGATTTCACAGCACACAAATAATAATTTATTGGTTACAAGGATGTGTCTGATAATGATGATGATGATAATAATAATAATAATAATAATAATAATAATAATAAACAAAAATAGTTATTTTTCTCTGAGTTTTTGTTGATATTTAAATTTAAGTTATTTAGCGTTTCAATAAAATAAACAATCAAGTGCCATATAAGGATGACTCATGGCCATACGCCATACTTAACTATTTTTAGGAACACTACATTTTTGAGATTGTCCCTATTGCCTATCAGCAGAAAATACTATTATGTTTTTTATCGCCACTTCTTACTACCCTTTCAGGTTATACACTAATGTACTAACTAAGCTAATGGTTTTAGGAGGGAGGAAGGCTATATCTAGAGAAAGTGTACCTACATTTGCGTGGAGGCAGAGTGGAAACCACTTTGTATAATCCACCTTAAACTCGAACGATATTAAAATCTCAATCTACGCGTCTTTGGCAGTCTAGTCTTCTGCGAGAGTAGTGCCTTAGACAATGCGGCCACCGGAGTGGGTACTTATAATGTTGGCCCTTACCCTTCAGTTAGGTCTACCTTGAATGGTAAAAACTTAAGTATGTGGTTCCATTATGCTGTAGCTTAGCTTATAAGATAGGACATAAAGGCAATACAGCTACAACTCCGGATACCTAACATTAACATTTTCTAAAATAAATGTATTGACATGGTTCAGTTTGAGATAGTACCATTCGGTGAATATCTGAGAGAGATTATTATATTTCCCTACAGAATGGTGCATACCACAACTAGCATTTATTATTCTATGATTGAAAGGGGATTTAAAGAAAATCATGGATCAAAAGTTAAGGTTTAAAAAAATAAGAAACGCAAAGTATGAAGTCTACTAGATTTATAAATCATTTCAGGATCACAATAACATTATTTCAGCACCTTTAAAACCATATTCAGTGACCACGTGGTCTAAAGCGTGCACTCGCGATATACTATAATGCTGATAATGGGGAGATCGGGGTTCAAATACCGGTCGGGTGTATTGAGGTTTTTCTCTCAAATGTTTCCCACTGTCACTCCACGCAAATGTGGGTATAATTCCTCTCAATTCAACAATACTTATCCCTAGCTCATTAGCCTAATTATTACATTTGCGTGTGGCTCAAACGAGAAGTAAATAACAATATACCTTGAATGAACTGACATTTTTGACAAGGAAGGTTGGGAAAACATTTATAAAAATCCACCCTCAGACAACCTGGCCAGAATTCAAACCTAAATATTCCCTTAAATAGAAAAAAAGAATATATGAGTTAGATATTTAATCCATCAATGTAGGTCGTATGTCATTAATTTTTGTGCTTAGAGCTCGCGAGAATACTCAACAGTTGCTTGATTGGTAACTGAATACTTTCATATTACGTTTCACACTCAAAAGGCTGAATATTTTAGTGTGGTAGTTCACACACAGGAAAATAAATATCTCTTCATTTATTTGATACTGTTTGGATGCATGAACAGAAAAAATTCAGAACAAATAGTCATGCGAGCTGTCTAGTATTAAACTAAATATTGTAAATAACATTTTATTATTAAATAATAATGAAATAATGTATTTTATCGAAAAGGGCATCTATCTTTTTATTTACTTTAAGTCCATTGACCTTACTAAAGAAGTAGAAAATTAAATAGTTTATGAAAGAATAGTGGGATAGCTCAGATTTAAAATGAATACAATACTTTGGGTTCAAAACCAAAACTCACATAAAAAATTAATATCCCAGGGTATAACTTAAAATAATAAAAATAATTCATAAAATCAAAAACGAGACTCTCTCAGGACTTCTGGGTCATGTTAGGAAAAAATATACCTTTACTGTATCTAGTCAACAATGAACTCACCTTGCGTACAACAATAGCAGCCTACAAGGTCAGCATCCCTGGGAACTGTTGCAGGTGAGATATCGCTACATATGTGTGTTTTTATAACAATACTAAAAAGGTGGATAACATTGAATTATGGTGATAATTATATAAATGCATTACTTAGCAACGGATTTGTCTTTAAAAAATTAATAAGTTTAGATTTTATTAAATTAATAACTGTCAATCTAAAATTCGACAGTGCCTAACAGACGTCTGCTAAAATATAAATTTAAAATACAATTCCTTATTCAAATAACAACAGTAATTTAAGTTATTAATATAAAAACTACTAAGTCCAGTCTTGATGAATAGTTATTGAAATAATAATAAAATATTACAATTTATGAGACACCTAATTATTAGATTCTCTATATGAGGTTGATAACTAATATAAATGAATAATATAAAATAAGATATTGCATTCGTGTCAAAGGAATGAATCTGGCCAAAAATTCTTTACATAGTCATTGTTAAAAAAATATTAGCTTGAAAAAAAAGAGTTAACTATTACGTTAGAAGAAAATAACACGATATCTTGAAATTGTAAGGGAAAAGGTTCATAAGAATAGAGTGTTTGCGTAGTGAAGTCGAAGATGTGTAGAGATTAAAACTTTTAAAAAGAAGACGTTGATATCACCTCAAAAGATGTTCTGGGAGGTTGTCGTTGAACCTGTGAGTTGGTCCAAAACTCACTAAAAGTACAAGAATCGGCATCGCAAAAATCTACCAATGGTATAGCGTCTCTGGTAGTCATTTTGGTGAACACTTGAAAGATTGTTTTTATAAAATAACTGTCAAAACTTCCATTATTATTGAACTCAAAATAATGTGTGTCATCTTCTCTTTATCTCCAAGACGCCAGTTCCACTTCTTTCTTCCAATTCCCACCTCTCGGCATTTCTCGTCGAGGCCCCAAAAAACTCGGTGATTTAAGTTCTAAATTTGAAATATGTGTCAATAAATATGTGAAATTAAAGTAGGATTAGGGAATAAATAAAATTCTAATATATAACTGAATGGATGCAAAATCCTATCATTATTTGTAAACAAACTCAATTTCTTCCTTTTTTCCTCTCGGTCCTTTTAAAATTAAAATGTACGAGATTGGATGATGTAGGCTATCTGTGTGGGCTCACCCGAATTGCGCCAATTCTCTTAGCTCGGACCCGAATTGACCAAGAGCTTAAAAGTGCCCCCCCAGACCGGACCCGAATTGCGCCAATACCCCCCTTCCCAAGACAGGACCCTAATTGCGCCAACTCTGAACATAAATAAATACTACTGCCATGTCTGGTGGTAAGAAGGACACAAGTCAAAAAATATAATTTAATTAACTATATTTAGCTCAAATTCAAACAATATATCAAAGTGAAATTTCCGTTTTTAAAACATTGTCAATAATAGCTATATGTATGCTAAATATTAGTATAACAAATATAATATAAACAAGTCATACAAAGGAGTTTTGGAAGGACACACACTTCACTAAGCTTAATCTATCTATTTCTCCATTCCTAAACTGTTTAAGGTTTTTTTTCAATGAATGATTGTTTCAACTTAGACTTATTATCCGTCTTTTGCGCATTACCTTCTCTTACACGGTTGATTCGAATGTACACTCCGTCGAGATTGAAAGGTAGCAACTTCTAATTCAATGAGCCCACGAGGTATGATACTCCTCCACACATAACTGTAGGATAGTTTGCCTAGCTACGCCCAGCA
>CABFVX010007180.1:0-17422 GCA_902151425.1 Timema shepardi
CCAACGTTGAGGGAGTAAAGCCTCGAAATGGAGTGCAACAAATTTAACCTAGGGGCTGGGGATCTGTTCTCTCCTTCTCTGTGCCCCAGGGAGAACACCCCTCTCAGACGTCATGACGCAGTTAATATGAAACATGATAATTTGTTAGACACTTTTGAGTCGTTTTGTCGATGTTTATCAAAAATGTTATACAATATTCAAATGTAACAAGTTACAAAATAACACTGTCTTACAGCATCTTTGTTACATAGTGTAAACGGACCTTTACATCCTAAATAATAGCCTATATTATTTCAACTTGACCTCCATCACTGGAGAAATCAATTTAATGTCCAAAATTATATTTTACTGACTATAAATTTGGAATGGTTAGTCGTTCTAGCCCAAGAAAAAATATTATTTATTTTTCAAAGAGGAATTGTTTATTATATTAACTAAACTTGCAAAAGGTGGACAAAAACTATAAAGCCTTAAATAAATGCTAAATTAGGCCAAAGCAGTTTCAATTACTTGAACCAGTCTGTTATTTATTTTTTATGTACCGTACCTAGGTATAAGCTATACTATAGCTTTATCTTTTCTGTCAAGCCACACAAATTGTTCTTAAAATAAAAGTAGGGTAAGAAAGCCACAGCTGGATCACTTTTTTGAGGCGACGTTGCCAGATCAATGCCCCGCTCAGTCGGGTGGTGTTGCCACATCTGCACCCCACCCTATTGGACCCCCTTCTTCCCTCTGTAGCCAGTAAGGGTCAAAACTCACCCCCTCCCCTCTAAACCTTACAATTAATGAGCATCAAATTCCATCCTCTCTTTCCTGAGCCTTAAACTTACAAATTAGCGTCTAGCAAAACTTACAGCCCCTTCATAAATCTTACACCAACCCCATTGATGACTCCGAGGTGGTGTTCCCCATTTTTTTTAAACATCTCAACCCTAGACCAGCATCCACTACGTTTCTCCCCTCTCGACAACTATTATATTTAATATTATATGTATATATGTGCATCTCATCCCCTGAACGCTTATTTTCCCCTGGAAATCATTATTATGTTTATTTATAAAAATAGTATTACTCATTTTTCACTTTTTGATTGTAATGCGTCTTGCATCTTGACTTCAGACCCATCCATTTCCCAGACACGCCTTGGTGGATTCAAGATGTTGGATTCACGATGGTGGATCCCACAACCCCTTCTAAGCCCTACAGCCACTGACCAGACTCAAGATGGTAGATCTCCTGCCCCCTTCCAAAAGCCTTAGAGCCAATGAATGTCTATCCCTGACGTCCACACACCTCCATACTCAGACAAGGCTTGACTCTTTGCTTACCACCTCGCCTCACTAGTTGAAGATGGTTGTCGGCATTTACGCGCTCTCTCCCTCTATCTCTTTTTCACTACAGCTATAAACATGTTAGGACTTGTGTGTTAACCTCCAAGACTTCCACCTATCACGCAGGAAGGGTTATTGTATCCCTGAACCCGACGTTATAAATCATCATAAGTATGTCAGCTTCAAATAATATTCTTCGATTACATAATAATCTTGCTTGTATCTAAAATTTCAAAGCCTGTAACGCTTATAATTACCGTGACATAACTAGCGTTAATATTCATCCTGGTGACGTATAAACTAACTGCTACTAATAATTACCCTAGAGACGTACAAATTAATTAAAGCCATGCGTAGACTTTAATATGTCCATACTTGATTGGCTGGTGAGTTCTCTATCCCTTTAAATCCCTCACCCCTCTCCTCATTTGGGTTATGTGTGCTCAAACCTTCTTCTTCCCACAGCTTACTTTCTTCTTATCTCCCTCATTTAGAATGGTACTGAGCTAATGGATTCAAGTTGGACTCCTAGCATGACAGAAGCAAAACAAGTTTGCTTACTAAGTTAAGGGTTTGAGGTTTGATTCCCGACACGAGCTAACATCATACGGATAAACCTACTGACCAGCCTTAATATGTGTTAGACCCACTTACATCTTGAATGTTATCATAGATGGTCTCAACCCCTCCTCCACACCATCCCCACCTTATCCTCCCTAATCCCTTCCCATATAAGACATCCAACCCTATTACTCTTTATGCGTACATTATAAACAATTTTTAGAAGAATGAATTATTAAACATAATAAAACATAAAATTATATCCTAGTGAAATCCAACATCTTAATAATGAAGGAATAAACATACATTAATTAAATAATTATTATCGTGTAATCAACATTTGTTGTTTCAGAACAACTCCATTGATCATTACGTTATGAACTTTGGCGAAGGGGCCTAACTGTCCAAGAATATAGTATATTAACGTTTATTAAAGTACACCTAAGGATAGATGACATTGGTCTAAAATGACAATTAATGTTGATTAAATGATAATCCTTAGTTAATAAATGTTCATTCCTCCGTTGTTTAGAAAGTACACATAAATGGTTGAACTACGTTAGGATATTGTTTAAACGTCTATTCTTTTTAATCCATTCTTCCACTAATTGTTTAAAATGTACGCACAAAGATTAATAGTGTTGGGTATCTGAGAGGGCAAGGGATGAGGAGATGGGGAAGGTGGGGAGGAGATGTTGAGGCCATATGATTTTAGCCCGTATTGGGAATCTAACCTCAAAACCTTAACTTAGTAAGAAAACCTGTTGTGCTTTCGCAATGTTTGGAGTCGAACTTGAATCCCTTTGCTCAGTACCAATCTAAATGAGGGCGAGAAGAAACAAGTATTCGGTTGGAAGAAGGTTTGAGCACATACAACCTAAATAAGGAGAGGAGAGAGGGGTTTGGGTGGTTAGGAAATGCACTAGCCGATCAAGCATGGACATGCTCAAGTCTAAGAAAAACTCTAGTTAACTTGTACGCCACCAGGGTAATTATTAGTGATAGCTAGCTTACACATCACCAGGGTGATTATTATTAACGCTAGTTTTGTTACACAACAGTGTAGTAATTTTATTTTATTTTAGATACAAGCAAGATTATAATGTGATCGAAGAGTATCCTTTGAAGCTGACATGTTTACGAGGATTTAAAATGTCGGGTTCAGAGCGTAAAAACATGTCTTCCTGGGTGACGTGATGAAGTCTTGGAGGATAATACACAAGTTATAATATGTTTATAGCTGTAGAGATCGAGCGTAAAACCGACAACCATCATCGACTATTGAGGTTGGGTGGTAATCGAGGATCGATTCTTGTTTAAGTATGGAGTTATGGTGACGTCAAAGATAGACGTTCATTGGCTGTAAGGTTTGTCAGACACCCAATGACTGTAAGGTTATTGGAGGTAGGCCTCATATCTACGATTTTGAATCTGGTCATTATTGGATGTAAGGTTTAGAAAAGGGTGCACCATCCACTCTATCAATTTTAAAAGGGGGGGATTGTATCTTAAATATAATAGAGATTTAGGTACATATACATACATACACATTAATAATGAGAGCAAAGGATAAGTTAGAATAATATGATTTAATTAAACGAAGTACATGGAATATCATTGGCACATAATCTTTATGAGTACTGTCTTTAAGCATTAGTTATATATCAAGTAGTTAGATATATATAAAGGTCAGCAAGGGGCGTGAAGCGCCTAATGGATCTTCTAGATCAGATAAAAAAGCTAAAATCCATCCATTAACATCATGTTTTGACCGTGTACATTCAAAAAGCAAATGTATTGGGAAAGTTCTAGTTCGGTTATCATGAGCACCAATGATACTCAAACCAAGAGAACCCCTCACCTGATGGGCCAGGTTATCTCACTAAAAAAATATTTAACACTACGGGCCATGCAGGGGTGGCAGTAGCGCCCCACAAATTGAGCCCTCAACAGGAGTTCAATAGGATACAATCATACGTAGTAATAATTACACGAGCCGTACCTGAAGGGCAGAAGCGGCCCACAAGCAAAAAACCCTAACCAGAGTATAAAGGAATACAAGTAATACAATACCACGAGTCAAGCCAGACGGGCAAGGGTGGCCCATAGGTTGAACTCCCACCGGATTTCCGCATAAACTAATATGCCTAGCTAGGTATCATCACCAGGCCCTCAAATAACCAGAACTACCGCACTAAGCTGCTGGCCCTAGGACTCGGCTAGAGATACGCGTGAGGTGCGATAACCTGAAGCCCTAATAAACATGAAATGATACAAACTTAACATAACTAAGCAGGTTTGGACTCTAAACTAACTTTTCCTAGATAACAAATAATTAATACCTAGGCATAGCCAAGACATAGGCTACTCCTAATTCCTCCATCGTTATATATCAGTCCTTGTTACTTCCTCCTATCAAACTGTTCCATCGCCGTAAACAGCATGTTCACCGATAATTGTTAGTTTCTTCGATAAGAAACGTCCGTTCCGTGGATTATTGGAGATAGCAGTCGCGTATTTTCCAAACGAGCCGGAGAATATATAGTATCCACAGCCAGGCATGGTGTAGCGACCAGCAAGGAGGAGTGGGGGAGCATTCCATCGACTTCTAGAAGGTCGACTCGCTGAGCTAACAGCTCCGGAGCCGCTTTCAGTCGACTCACGAACTTTGATGAGAGCGGTGTAATATTATCTATAGGCGCGGTCAGTCACTATCCAAGCGGCGCCTCTTCTGATGGGGCAGGGGTCTTCAAGGAAGAGTCCACGAAGTGGGTATGTAAACAAAGTAGTTATGTGTTACAAGTCTAGTATGAAGAAACAGTATATCAGTACTAAACTCTTGATGAATAGCTTCAAGCACTTGATATTCATATTTTGAGGTCTAATGGGGCTAAGCCAGTTTATCCCGTTACAAGGGTTGGGATCCACCATCGTGAATTCAATATCTTGAACTTGCCAGGACGTGCTGGGGAATAGGCAGCGTCTGGAGTCGAAATGCAAGATGCATTAAAAGTAAAAAGAAAAAAGGTAAATATAATGTTATGCAGATGTATATATAATAAACATAATGCGTTCCTGTGGGAAATAATGGTTCAGGAGACGAGATGCAACACACATTACAAGTAAAGAAAATAACATGTATATATATATATATATATATATATATANTATATATATATATATATATTAATATAATGGGTGTTGGGGGAGTGAGACGTCGGGATAGTGACTTGGAGGGGTCAGGGGTTGAGATGCAGCACAAAACTTGGCAACACCACCTCATAGTCGTTTATGTGCTAGCTGTAAGATTTAGGAGATGAATGGGATTCTTCTATCTTGGGTCCAGTTATTGGTTGTAAGGTTTTCAAGACGCTCATTAGTTGTAATATTTAGGAGGGGTCAGAGATCCACCATCTTGAATATGGTCATTGGCTGTAAGGCTTAGGAGGTGGACCGCCATCGTGAATACAACATCTTTAATTAGCCATCCTATAGAAGGGGGCAAGGCACTCAATGGATCTAAGATTTAGGGAGAAGGGGGTAGACCTTTATGCTCATTGGCTGCAAAGTTTAGGGGAAATAGGGTGATGGGTGGGGCCTGGCCCTTATTGGTTGCAGAGTGAGGAAGGGGAGCCATCTGAACGGAGCATAGATGTAGCAACACCACCCTACTGGGAGTATCCGGCAACGTTGCCTTAAAAAGTGAGCTAGCAATGACTTTTTTACCCTACTATTAAAAAATGCTAGATCCGAAAAAATTAGATAAATTTGAATTTCAAGTCTACCCGTAATATTTTAAAAAGGTTATAGTCCAGGTAAGATAGTTTTTTCTTCAAATAAATTTACCATCCATTTTCTCAACGTGATAATTAGGATAAATATCGTATAAATTGAATGTATATACATTGGACAAAATCGACTTGTAGCTTTTACGTTAAAAAAATCATAAAAGCGCCGAAAACTGGTGTTTTCACTTTTAAGTTGTGAAAACATTTTCTTTAGAAAAACAAAAAAATCCCGTGATAGCGCTTATAAAGACAAATAAATTAGCACTGGTCAATTGAAATCGTTTTACAACTTTTGTCAATATAAAATAAAAATCGTGAAAAATTGCCATTTTTTGACATTTAAATAATGGAGTTGTAGTTTTCACAGGAAATTATTTTTTGGAACTTAAACTGTAACTCTTGTTAGTGCCTACCTACAATAAAAATTTCGTGCAAAAATAATCATAACATTTAGCGGAAATAGTGAAAGTGTAAACACAGGTGGTCCCGAAAAATGGCCTGGAAGCGGCCAACAATGGTCATAGAGTAATTTTTCAAAGCGATATTTGTTTGCAAAGAGTTTATCTACAACTCTTATATAATGAAATTTAAGCAGGATCCGATTTAATAGTTAAAGAGCGCGTCTGAAATCCGGAGTGTTTGTTGCTTCGGGCGCTCGGGCGTGCAAAGTGGAGAAGTGGTGACGTGGTAGGGAAAGCCTGTCTGTCAGACGGGCTTCGAGCGTTTTAAAGTGGGGTATCTCACCGAAATTTTAATAGTGGGCATGTTATTGACGCATAAGAAGCAAATAGTGAATGGCTATTTTTGACTATTCACATTGGCAGGGTATTATTTGCCAATTTTTATTTTTTAATCCAAACATTGATATTGTCCCGGTGTCTTGGGAACATTAATATCATTGTTGTGGTAGGTGCCATTGGTCAGAAGAATAAAAAGGTCAAAAAACAGGCACTCATTGACGTTATGACTTGTGAAAAAAAACATGATTATTATTGTACTGGTGATAGAAGGCTTAAGTGTGCCCATGATATTAGGGTCTGATTTGTTAATAGGCCCTGAGGTTAGCATAAATTATCAGACCAATCATGTATCAATAAATAAAGAACAGTATAATATGCAGATTCCCTTTTTGGATAATGTAAGCTCAAACCGACTCATGATTCAGGAGGAAGAGTAACATAAACAGGGATATGTAGTAGTCCACAATAAGTTGCAAAAGGTAAAAAATTAACCATGCCAGTGTACCATGGGAACAAATTTAACAAAAGATTTGTTCAAATTACTCAACAACGGAAGAACAAAAGCAGTCCCTACTGAAGGTATTATGTGAAAATAAGATGGTATTTTCAAAGGTTCCTGGGCTAAATAAACTCTATTATTGTGAATTGGAGCTAAGGGATAAAATTGCCTATCTTAATGAATCTTATCCAGCTCCAATTTCTTTGAGATCAGCTGTTAAAAAAGAATTGGAACATATGCTAGAATGGGGAGTGATAGAGAGATGTAGCTCTGACGTCATTAATCATGTAGTCGTAATAAAAAAGAAAAATGGGAAAGTATGTCTTTATCTCGATGCTATTAAAATTAATCAGATGTTGGTAGCTGATAATGAATCACCAGCACCAGCTAGTGAACTTATTCAGAGGTTTGAAGTTTGCAAGTTTGTAAGTACCCTGGATCTAGAATCATTATTTTGGCAAATCCCATTACATCCCGATTCACGTGAATACACTGTATTTCTGTACAATTGCAGGACTTACTGTTTCAAGCGTATGCCTTTCGGCATTCTGTGTCAACGAGCAAATTTATTAGAGGGTTAGGGACTGTTTTAGGACCTGAAGTTTTGGATTTTGTAACGTTGTATGTGGACGACATGGTAATCGCCTCAAAAACCTTTGAGGAACATCTGAGTCAATTGGGACACGTGTTGGACAAGTTGAAGTTAGGGGGGATGACTGCCAACTTAAGTAAATCCTCCTTTTTGTGTAAAGAGATAAAATTCTTGGGACATGTGACATCTCCTCGGGGGATTTCAGCTGTGGAAGAAAAAACCAGAGCAATTAGAGAGTTCATCAACACCAAAAACAAAAAGCAACTTCAAAGTTTTCTTAGTCTAATTAACTATTAGAGAAACTTTGTAAAAAAAACATTCGAACTTAGTTTTAACTTTGTTAAGGTTGATTAGAAAAGATGCACAGTGGAACTGGGGAGAAACTGAGCAAGTAGCGATGGAAACCATTAAACAACAATTTTACAAGATAGTAATGTTGAAACACCCAGATTTGACACAGCCTATGTGTATCTCTTGTGATTTCAGTGGGCAAGCAGTGGGATCAGAGCTATATCAAATCGATAATGAGGGTTATAGGCGCCCTATAACTTTCGCCAGTAGAGTATTCCATGGTCCAGAATTAAACTACACCATCACGGAAAAAGAATTGCTGGCAACCGTATTTGGATGCCAACAATTTCGCATAAACATATGTGGGAGAAAATTTACCTTTTATACAGATCATAAGGCCCTAATATTCATAAAGAAATACAAATTGTTACATGGTAAGCTGACTAGATGGATCCTCCTTTTGCAAGAATATGACTTAGAGAGCCAACATATTCCAGGTCGGGAGCCGATTGTGTCCGACACTCTATCACAGTATCCTCCAGAAGGAGCTGTCGAGCCAGCAGGAGATACTGAATTTTTGGATGATAGCTCAAAAAAGAAGTTGAAGGGCACTTAGTGAGGGAGATAATAGGATTAGGGTAGAATCAACTCAATTGCAGAGAACAGACTCTAAATAAGGAATAATCATTGCAGAGTTTAAAAAAAAACTAAGGTAAGAATTGAAAAAAGTATCAAATTTATGAAGGTGTATTGTTTCAAAAAAAACTCAACAGGCGATGCCCGTTCACGGTAGGAGTTTACCTCTGAAAGGAATTTTTTCCCTAACAGAAATCTATTATATAGTAGGATATTGGTAAGAAAAAAAACCTTTCAGAGGTAAACTCCTACCGTGAATGAAGTATATGTACAATTTGCATTTCCAAAAAACTAATAGTTTTGGTAATCAATGGTTGCAATGATGACAGTGGACATGTAGGGGTAAGTAAATGTTTTAAAATTGTAAAGAAGTCCTGTAACGTTCCACACATGAGAAAAACGATAGCCAAAGTTTTAAAAGGGTGTGAGATATGTCAGAAAAGCAAAGTACCTAATATCAAATATGAAGTAATGATGAAGAATGTGTTAGCAGAGAAACCATTGCAATTGATCTTCGTTGATCTTTATGGGTTATTGCCAGCTAGTGTCAGGGATGTGAGGTATCCTTTTGTAGTTCTGGATATCTGCACTAAATACGTAAAACTGTACCCCATTATAAAAACCACGGAAATAGCAGTAACTAATAAAAATGTTCAGCATTATGTTGATGAGGTAGGGATACCCCAGACTATTGTCTCTGATCATAGGACTCAGTTTACCAGTCACAAATGGAGAAATACACTACTAGACCACGGCATCACTGTGAAATACACCTCGGAGTATCACCCTCAGTCAAATGGAGAAGAACGTGTCAAAAGGGAACTAGGCAGATTTTTGAGGCCATACTGCCATCACAACCATGCCGGATGGGCATCGCACATTGAGAGAATAGAAGTTTGTGTGAACTCGGTTAGCCATTAAAGTACAGGGTACACGCCGCTTGAGTTTATGAAAGGAGTCAGGCCGGAGAGAAGGTTAGAGATTTTTTTTTAAGTTTTCCTTTAGGGCAGAATTTGATCATCAGACAAAATTACAGTTAGCTATTAAGAAATTAAATAATTTAGCTGAAAGACGCACTAATTACCATGACAAAAAGTTCGGAATCCCATTAGTTATGAAAAAAGGCGATTTAGTAATAGCGAAAGGTCATCATAAGTCTTCCGCCTTAAACAAAGAAGTAAAGAAGTTATTTTTGTTATTTGAGGGTCCTTATCAGATTGCTCAGAAGATAGGTCACAATAAATATCTGGTTCAGGGTAAGTAAGCCCACCGGGTAATAGGAACGTTAAATGTAACAGAAATTAAGCCATATTTTGAAGAATTGACAAAGATAGAGGAAAGTAGGAAATTAAGGCCAAAGTATGAGTAAGTGTTGTCTCCTCATAATGATAAAACTTTTATAATGTGAATTTAACTTAGAGTATAATTTTAACAGAACATGGATATTGTATATTTTGCATACTATTCCATTGTGAAGCTTCAGAAATATCGCAATCAACTTCAGATCTACCAATTTAGTCTGGGATGGCAGAAATTTTATATTTTGTGTTTTGTCAAAGGTGTCATCCTGATTATGTGCAGTGTGATGTGTAGCTCTTTGTTTTCCTATGTTTATTTTATTTTATTGTATTACAATGTGATCATAGTATACATAAAATAAAGCTAGCTAAAGATTAAATTAATAATTTATCTTTTATATCACTAGACTAGTTAGTTATATCAATTAGAGTGAGAATCTAAAACTTTTCTGCCATATAACATTTAATTCATAAAAGGAAGTGACAAATCAGTATGAACATTCTTAGGACTGTTAAGTGAGAAATTTTGAAGTAAATGATGAACATTTTAAATTATGTAAAATAATTGATGAACACTACCCACCTCAACCTGATGTTAAACTCTATGTAACAAATGTATAGGCTTTCTATGTGTTTTTAATATAAAAGATATATTTGTGTTATAAGATGTGAAGAGGGTTCAAAGTAAAAACAAGCTAACTGAATTACTTCCTGATTCATTTTTTTTCTGAAAATAGCCCAAAAAGTAGGGGAGTACTGTAATGATCCCGTTTTATTGAATTGATTTCTAGTGCATTTAAATTTAGGTTGTGTCAATTTTATTTAGTTTGACTGTACTGTTGCTGTTTTATTTCCGTACACGTGCAAGTAGGCTACGGTGAATAACATTCAGTATGCTGGTTTACAACCCTCGCAATAGTTAAAGAAAAAAACCTCGCACTGTAGGTGCGAGAAAGAGAGCAATATGCCTCGTTTGTTAAATTATATTGTTTATATGTTCTTTTTCTAGAAGTAGTTTTACTTGTGTCCGTAAGAGCTCAGCAGCTCCCGGGCACAATCTGAGTTTAAGTCTGATAATTAGTGTTTGTTTTTGCTTTTACTAGACAGAGTTGTTAACTGGCGATTCGGGCAAAGACGTGCGTGTGCCGATATGGCAAATTCATTATGATCTATTTATATAAAGTAAATCAACTTTCAAGCATTATTTTTTTTCGACAGTTAAACAAAAATGATTTCTGTAATTTCTAAATAAAAGTTATATCAAATAAAAAATAAAAGGTATTTAAATTATAAGATATTTAAATCACAGATCACAGGTATGTGTTGAAGATACCGTATCGCGACAATCTTCAGTCGATCTCATTGCAATCTTCGGTTAATCTCAATCTCGCGATAAACTTCAGTCACCCTCATAGCTATTTTCAGTTAATCTCACGACAATCTTTAGTCGATCCTGTGGTAATCTTAGGTCGATATCGCAACAATCTTCTTTCAATCTCGCAACAATCATCATTTGATCTCGCTGTAACATTCAGTCGATCTCGCTGCAATCACTAGTAATCTCGCGCAACAATCATCATTTGATCTCGCTGCAACATTCAGTCGATCTCGCTGCAATCACTAGTAATCTCTCGCAACAATCATCATTTGATCTCGCTGCAACATTCAGTCGATCTCGCTGCAATCACTAGTAATCTCTCGCTGCAATTTTAATTTTATCTCACGGCCTATTTTCAGTCTATCCCGTGACAGAACTACATCGTCATTAGAAGTTGATATTTGAGTATTAAAATCGCAAATATATAATGTAGACCCTACTTTCAAATAATATTTGAACCTTGATCGGTCATAGTCGGCAATGTTATAAGAAAATTAAAAATATACATTTTGTTTATTCTATTTATTTATTATATCTATAAGGGTATGGATATAGGCTAAGTATTCGAGAAAGGTTGATTTTAAGGAATAGATAGATATAAGATGTAGAATGGCGAATCGATGGATGATTGCAAGTGAGATCTTAGATAAGTTTGTAAGTCAATCGGAACCAAAGATATGGCTAACCCCTGCTCTAGATTATAGCTATACTTCATCTGTTTTAAGTATTAATTGAAAATATGTACAATATTTGAAAGGGGGCAGATGGTTCAATTTTCTCCCTTCTCCCTGGGAATGCAATATGTGTAAGACACTCCTATTAAATATAAAAAAGCATCACTATATTTTGTCAACTTCGATGGTCTTGGGGTAAAGTGTTCTCCTCAGGACCCGATTTTCATGGTTTCAAACTCAGCTGGAGTCAACGGATTTTTCTTGAGCAATAAATACCCTTAGCACAACTTACTCCTGACGGTAAGTAAGGTCGTCGTATATCTTTCCTAGCAAAATTGGTAGGCTCTTTTTCTCTATCTCATAGAAATGCTCATACACTTGTAATATCACCGAGGTTACAAGATACAAAAACATAAATATTACATATAAATCATTTAATTATGGTCAATATTACTCACCTCTGCCAGCATTTGACCAAATATCGCTCCATATAACGTAAATATCAACGTAACAACCAGCGAAATAAAACGCATCCAAGCCCCATCGACAAACCCTGCTGACTAAAAAAATATCCGGGATACAGAGCTAGTTCTAAGCTCGGCCACTGACACGCCTTAGAAAGAACTGGAATAGACTACTTTTGTCCAGATGGTTCTAGGCCGACCAGGACGCATCGCATTTCCGTTATCTCTTTCTCTCTCTATTTGTGTTGCTTCTTTCTTCCTCCCCTTCCTTATTCCTGTCTGTAATGTTTCAAGCTGAGCTGTGGATTGAGTATAAACTGATGATTTTCCCCTTGTACTTTACTCTTGTTTGGATTCTCAACAGGGACACTTCTTATCCAGGAAAATGTAAGCCTTTCAAAATTTTCTTTCGTCCTGTATTATCAAAATTATTGTTTCGGCGTATACATTTATAAACATATTAAGTCTTTCATGTCGAAATTAATACTAAATTGAAATTAGTTTCTTTTTTTATTCGTCTGAACTTTTTTTCAAATATTAAGATATTTAATTTTCAGAATATTGATTCTGATTGATTTAAAACTTGAACCTTGATCTCTTATATTTTACTTCTAAATGACTTTAAATATTAATTTTCAAAACGTTGAATATTAGTATTGAATTTACCTCTTGTAAATATTTCTACATTGAATATTCTGAGACTTTACCGGTTAATGATATATAATTATTTCGTTTCGTTTTTGTTTTTTTCGTAATTGATATTTTTATCTTTATAAGGACTATATACTTGAAGATTGAAACATACGTAATGACGTATGATTTTAAATGTTGAAAAAAGAATATGTTGGCCCTTATGGCATAGTAGAATTAATAATGAAGGAAACTTAATTCATATAAATTGTTCCTTGTTGGTCAATATTTTATACCTGTTTAATACAATATTTAAATATGTGAGTTTACTAGTCCTTCTGCATTAACTTGAATTCCTGGTTAAATGAATTAGATTTTTTTATATATAATCATATATTAGGTAATTTGGGTTGTTGACGAAATCTTTTGTTTCTAGCGTATCCTTTTGATATTTCTTAAC
This sequence comes from Timema shepardi, assembly GCA_902151425.1. Taxonomy (NCBI): domain Eukaryota; kingdom Metazoa; phylum Arthropoda; class Insecta; order Phasmatodea; family Timematidae; genus Timema; species Timema shepardi. The sequence continues at coordinate 13,346 of CABFVX010007180.1, forward strand.
TCTTTATTATGAGTGCGTATAACCCGAACGTATAGTAAGACGCGGTGCTAATAGTAGTTTATTATGAGTTTTCAATATATATAGAAATGGTTGTTATAAATGTTTAAAATTAAAGCTTTCTAGATCAGAGAGATTAAATGAGGATGAAAATTTCTTAATAATAGTTTTTGAGGATTATTAAATACAGTTGAATTCTATTTTACATTCCATGGATAGTTAATTTTTTTCTAAATAAAAACAGTAAGAATTATTTATTTGACGAGCAAACATCTCATATTGTTGTATTATTAAATTTAATATTATAATAATTTAAAAAATATATATATTATATTGTTTAAACTTCTATATTATTTATTTAAATAAATTATAATCAAATCGTTCCCCTCTGATTTATCTTTTATATGTCATCCCACCCAAAACATTTACCGATGTCGTCGCATTAAAATATTACTTCTTGCGATTAAATAATTGTTTCTTACGCTCATGTGTAATGGTAGGGTGATTGTGAGATGAAATGGAAGACCTAAAGTTTAACGTGGGATCCGAACCATGGTGGATGCCTGGCATTCCCAGCATTATTGTTAATTTATATGTTTGTTTAGTGATTCTTGCACGAAATAACACATCTGTCAAGAAACGCGTTTTACACTTCTATAAAACTGTTGACATATTTATACTGTTGTTGGTTAAAACAACAACAAAATAATTGCAGAAAAAAAAAGACGGGAGGAAGCACACAATAAACAATTTTTGCTAGTACGAGAGTTTATTCCCCCTCACCCTTTTCCCAAAGTGTTTTTTTTCTTTTTTCGCTATTATTACGTCTTGGAAACAAAAAAGTATCGTGCTGGTTTCTGTCGACCTTGTTATAAAAGTCATTATCAAGTAATATTTCTTTGTTGTGCAAAACGACCTTTTCACTCGGCGAGAGAAACGTTTTGAATGCTAGCGCTTCAAGTGGTGGTTCGGTGCAACAACTCTATAACAGGAAACAAGCGAGTCTCTGCAAGCGGTTGGGTTCACCAAGGATAGCGCAAATAGTCGTTGGAACATTCCAAATATATTAATTAGTTGAGTGTAGCTTACAGTCCAATTTAGAAAGGAATTAATTTTCTAACAGTTATTAAACTACCAAGACAATTTTCATTTATATATAATTATGTTGAGTCATGAGATTTTCAGATGCCACTTTGGATAGGTAATATCAATACCCACCTCGGTGGTCACATGTTCTAAGGCGCTACTCTCGCAGTAAAATAGTCTGACGATGATGGGGAGGTCGACGTTTTAATCTCGGTCGAGTGTACTGAGGCTGTTTTTACGAATCGTGTTCCATTCTCCCTCCGCGCAAATGCGGGTACACTTCATCTAAATTTAACCTTACTCGTCCATGAAACCATTAGCGTAGTTGGTACATAATCGTATGACCCGAACATGTAATAAGATGCGGTGCTAAAGAAAATCAAGGCCTATATAATAGTAATAATTATTTCAATTTCATTTTCCTTTATTCTAGTACCGGCCAACAGTCGTAGGACCTATAAGAGGCCAGCACTGAAAAGTACACAAGTACCTTACAGATATAAATATTTACACGAGAAAATAAGATAAGCAATAATAGCTAAATAATTGTGTAAATTGTTTAATTGCTCCGAAAAAAAGTAATTAATAATGATAAGAATAAAAAATAGCAACAATAACAAATTACTAAAGAATAGTAACAATATGCAAAAAATAAATCTATTTTAAATTTAAATATTATAGGCAGAACTTCTACATGATAAATTATTGATATGGGATTTCCTTAAATAACTCACTAAGTTTAGCTTTCCTTTTATGATAGAAGTCGAATTCGATAAATCTAGAATTTGTGCTATGGATACAATAACCTATAGAGATCACCTTATAAGAGCTATAGAGAAAAAAAAATGGATTATGAGAAGCCTGAGAAGGGATATGAATACCTACATGATCAAGGGCAAATTTACAAGAAATTTTGCTATTGAAAATATTAAAAACAAAAAGGGCATCACAACAAAGTCCACGCGAGAAGAGAGTTTGGAGCCGTAAGAGGTTTCGAATTCTGTCATAATTATAATACATCCGGTTACTAAAGAATTTATCATAGCACGCAGCGACAAATTTTCTTTGAACGTTTTCCAACCTAATAGAGTCAGTTAAGGTAATGGAATTCCAAGCAACAGTAGCGTATTCTAACTTAGATCTAAGCAGGGCGTAGTACAGACATAAAAAACTGTCAACTTTCTTAAATGATGACGTAATAAATTTAATAAGTCCAAGTAATTTCAATGACTGGGAAATTACATAGTCAGCATGACAGTGGAAAAAAAGTTTGTTATCCAGGAGAACACCAAGATCATTAATATAAAGGGTGTGAACTATGTTTTCATTGCCCAATTTATAAGTAAAAAAAAGGATTAGTTTTCCTAGTAAAATATATAGATTTGGTCTTAGATGTATTAATAGACATTCCATTTTCCAAAGAACATTGTAAAATACCATTTACATCATTTTGTAAATCTATACAACCTGCGAATGAGCTTTTAAATAATTTTACATCAGCAAAGAGTAAATAACTAGACGAGTTCAAATATTTACCAATGTCATCAAAATCACATTAAAGAGAAGAGGACCTAAATTTATTTGAGGTGTGTGAACCAATTTTAATAGTGAATGATTTTTCATGCAAATAGCTGCTGAACCATTTTATATATGGGTGAGAAAGTCCAAAACTACCAAGTTTAGAGAGAATAATACTATGCTGACATAAGTCAAATGCCTCACTTTGTTCAAAATAAATAGCATCAACCTGACCTTGGGCAGAGACTTGAAGGACAACATGCCCAGGGAATTCTACTGAATTAGTGACAGTAGAGTTATTTTTTATAGAGCCATGTTGATTATCTGAAAGTTTATTTTTAAGGTGGTGGAAAGTATGCTCATGTATTATTTTCTCGAATACTTTGAATAAAGTGTTTAAGAGAGAAATTTATCTATAATTACAAACATTTGTTTTTGCCCCTTTTTTATAAATAGGTATGACAACAGATTGGTTCATTTGACAGGCTAATGTTAAAGAGATAGGCTAACAAAGTGCTGAAAATGCTGGCACAGCCTTTAACAATAAAATTTGGAATTCCATCTGTCCCGGAACATCTAGAAGAACTTTTTTTATATAGCACAGGCAACATCCAAAGGTGTAATGTGGCATGGATACTAGGGCGCACTAGTTTCAATAACGGGGCATGGTAGGACTGGGTAAGGCTGAATTATAAACGGAATGAAAGTAGGTTCCAAACTCATTAGCAATTAATAAAGGATCGGATATAATCTTGCAATTATCTTCTAGGTTATACGGGGAAACTTTATTCACACGATTATTTTTAACAAATTTCCAAAATTCATTGGGTTTGCATTTAATTCTATTTTCTATTGAGGTCATCCAATCAGCTGAGTCAATAATCAAAATAGTTTTAACTAATTTACGAAAGTGAGAAAAATGTGAATAGAATACACCATTATTTGTTAGTTTAAACTTTTTGAAAAAATGTTTTTTCCCCCTAATATAGTATTTGAAAGTAGAAGAAATCCAATTCTGATATTTGGCTGAATTAAGGATAGTAATTTGAGTAATATGCGTTTGGATTTTCCTTTGGAACAAATTGGTAAAATTATCTACAGACAAATTAAGATCCATTGTAACGGGCTAATCTGGCTTAGCCCCGTTCAAATGTAAAACACGAATAGTTTATATGTTGCAAACAAGTCGTCAAGAGTTAACAAATGAGATAATAGTGTTGAATGCTACGCCCGTAACATTTGTGTGTTTGTTTACATACCTACTTCACCAACTCTTCCGTCGAGTCTGATGCCCCGCTGAAAACAACAACATCGAGGGAACTGGCTGGGCGTGACCTCAGGCAAGAGCTCCGCGCCGGACAACGAACTACAATCAACTGAAAGCGCCGTGAACGATGTTGGCCGACGCGAGTCAATGTTCCAGAATAAAAAGGATCTTTTCCCCTTCTCTTCACCCCATCACGTGGGGTTCTCATA
>CABFVX010007181.1:11999-30491 GCA_902151425.1 Timema shepardi
CTGTATGCATAACCTTATCGGACAGGTAAATAATGTACTATGGTAGGATCGCTGTATGCATAACCTTATCGGACAGGTAAATAATGTACTATGGTAGGATCGCTGTATGCATAACCTTATCAGACAGGTAAATAATGTACTATGGTAGGATCGCTGTATGCATAACCATATCGGACAGGTCAAGAATGTACTATAGTAGGCTCACTGTATGCATAACCTTATCGGAACGGTCAAGAATGTACTATAGTAGGATCGCTGTATGCATAGCCTTATCGGACAGGTAAATAATGTACTATGGTAGAATCGCTGTATGCATAACCTTATCGGACAGGTCAAGAATGTACTATAGTAGGCTCACTGTATGCATAACCTTATCGGACAGGTCAATGATGTACTATAGTAGGATCGCTGTATGCATAACCTTATCGGACAGGTCAATAATGTACTATAGTAGGATCGCTGTATGCATAACCTTATCGGACAGGTCAAGAATGTACTATAGTAGGATCGCTGTATGCATAACCTTATCGGACAGGTCAAGAATGTACTATAGTAGGATCGCTGTATGCATAACCTTATCGGACAGGTCAAGAATGTACTATAGTAGGATCGCTGTATGCATAACCTTATCGGACAGGTCAAGAATGTACTATAGTAGGATCGCTGTATGCATAACCTTATCGGACAGGTCAAGAATGTACTATAGTAGGATCGCTGTATGCATAACCTTATCGGACAGGTCAAGAATGTACTATAGTAGGATCGCTGTATGCATAACCTTATCGGACAGGTCAAGAATGTACTATAGTAGGATCGCTGTATGCATAACCTTATCGGACAGGTCAAGAATGTACTATAGTAGGATCGCTGTATGCATAACCTTATCGGACAGGTCAAGAATGTACTATAGTAGGATCGCTGTATGCATAACCTTATCGGACAGGTCAAGAATGTACTATAGTAGGATCGCTGTATGCATAACCTTATCGGACAGGTCAAGAATGTACTATAGTAGGATCGCTGTATGCATAACCTTATCGGACAGGTCAAGAATGTACTATAGTAGGATCGCTGTATGCATAACCTTATCGGACAGGTCAATGATGTACTATAGTAGGATCGCTGTATGCATAACCTTATCGGACAGGTAAATAATGTACTATAGTAGGATCGCTGTATGCATAACCTTATCGGACAGGTCAAGAATGTACTATAGTAGGATCGCTGTATGCATAACCTTATCGGACAGGTCAAGAATGTACTATATTAGGCTCACTGTATGCATAACCTTATCGGACAGGTCAATGATGTACTATAGTAGGATCGCTGTATTCATAACCTTATCGGACTGGTCAAGAATGTACTATAGTAGGATCGCTGTATGCATAACCTTATCGGACAGGTCAATGATGTACTATAGTAGGATCGCTGTATTCATAACCTTATAGGACAGGTCAAGAATGTACTATAGTAGGATCGCTGTATGCATAACCTTCTCGGACAGGTAAATGATGTACTATAGTAGGATCGCTGTATGCATAACCTTATCGGACAGGTCAATGATGTACTATAGTAGGATCGCTGTATGCATAACCTTATCGGACAGGTCAAGAATGTACTATAGTAGGATCGCTGTATGCATAACCTTATCGGACAGGTCAATGATGTACTATAGTAGGATCGCTGTATGCATAACCTTATCGGACAGGTCAAGAACGTACTATAGTAGGCTCACTGTATGCATAACCTTATCGGACAGGTCAATGATGTACTATAGTAGGCTCACTGTATGCATAACCTTATTTGACAGGTCAAAAATGTACTATAGTATGATCATTTTAAATAGAACTTTATATGACATGTAAAAATGCTACTAAATCTTCTTTCGTGTGTATCTTAAGGACGCGACACACATGTAATTTACCATGCGAGGTACATTATTATTATTATTATTATTATTATTATTATTAGCACCACGTATTACTAACCGTTCGGGCTATACGTAAGCGAGATACAGATATCCGAATTTAATCTTTAATTATTTCACTATTCATCCCATGGTTAATTCGTTATATTTTATTCACTCTCTCATCGCTATGCCTTCTTGTATCATAACTTGATGTGTTCATAGGCGAAATCACCAGATTTTGTGGTCACATAGCCTAAGGCGTCACTCGTTTGGTGCCAGGGATAAACCTATCAGGGTGCATATCCTGGCCGAGTGTACTGAGGTTTGTTATCTACACAAATACGGGTCCACTTACTCTAGATTTAACCCTAATCATCCTTAACACATTGGCGTAATTAGTGTATAAACGTGTAGCCCGTATCGGTAGTAAGACATAGATAAAATAAATACAAGCATTAAATCAGCCTGAAGGCTATGCAACCACTCTAGCATTCGCGTCTATCGTAAAGCGTGCAATGTTTCTGCAGGCGCTTGTTCGTTTGAGCTGAAAAGTAGATTCTATCCAGTTTAGGAGTGGTGGTGATAGCTACAGATCACACGGCTTGACGTATGGATACATGAAAATATATATGGAAACGCTTCTAGTTGTCAGATAAGGTTCTTTCTGTGAACATTGGACTGTAGTAACTTTTCTAATTGTCAGATAAGGTTCTTCCTATGAACATTGGACTATAGTGTCTTTTCTCTCTGTCAGATAAGGTTATTCCTATGAACATTGGACTGTAGTAACTTTTCTAGTTATCAGATAAGGTTCTTCCTATGAATATTGGACTGTAGTAACTTTTCTATCTGTCAGATAAGGTCCTTCCTATAAACATTGTACTGTAGTAACTTGTCTAGCTGTCAGATAAGGTTGTTTCTATGAACATTGGACTGTAGTAACTTTTCTAGCTGTCAGATAAGGTTCTTACTATGAACATTCTACTGTAGTAACTTTTCTAGTTGTCAGATAAGGTTCTTACTATGAACATTGGACTGTAGTAACTTTTATAGCTGTCAGATAAGGTTTTTCATATAAACATTGGACTGTAGTAACTTTTATAGCTGTCAGATAAGGTTCTTCCTGTGAACATTGGACTGTAGTAGCTTTTCTAGCTGTCAGATAATGTTCTTCCTATGAACATTGGACTGTAGTAACTGGTCTAATTGTCAGATAAGGTTGTTTCTATGAACATTGGACTGTAGTAACTGTTCTAGCTGTCAGATAAGGTTCTTCCTATGAACATTGGACTGTAGTAACTTTTATAGCTGTCAGATAAGGTTCTTCCTATGAACATTGGACTGTAGTAACTTTTCTAGCAGTCAGATAAGGTTCTTCCTATGAACATTGGACTGTAGTAACTTTTCTAGCTGTCAGATAAGGTTCTTACTATAAACCTTGGACTGAAGTAACTTTTCTAGCTGTCAGATAAGGTTCTTACTATTAAAATTGGACTTTAGGTAACTTATACAACCATATTGAAATATCATTGACGCTTTATTTTATTTGGAACAATCCTTAATTTATTTTTGTCAAACTCATCTCGCACAATCCGATTCATCGACTGCTTTTACGCTTACCTCGAAGCTCGGCCGGTAAATAAGTGCTACCGGCCTCACTAGTTCCTCAGTTTTCCGCGTCGCAGCGCGAGGCGCTGTCTCGCCCTGCGCTCTACCGGCCGCCGCCACTACTACTTGGCTGCGCGCGATGCACCCAGGCTACCTCAACAAAATCTCGGACGCGCTGGTTTCCAGTCAAGGGTGGACCGGATCAATACGCGCGCATGCTCAGATACCGCGAGACCTTGTCTCGGTACCCTCGCTCTTAGGAGCTTATACGGGATGTCCCGTTTCACCGAAAATTGCTTTTTGGTTATTTTTAGCATCGCCTCATTCATTAGGGTTATACGCCTATGTACTAATATTATTACTATTATTTCCTCCTAGTCTTACTACCCATTCAGGTTATACGCACTTACGCTAATGTATAATGGTAGGGTGATTGTGATATGAAATATAGGACCTACAGTTTAACGTGGGATCCGAACCATGGTAGAGGCTTGGAATTCCACACATTCACAAGTTGTGATTAATACACGTCTTGTCAGAGGTGAAGGAAGGGTTTGGCAATCAGTTAAATCGGTGCCGGGACCGAGGATTGAACCCTGGATCCCTTCTGCCCTAGATCAACAGTTAACCCCCTATGTACTAATTACACTAGTGTGTTAAGTATGATTTAGACAAAGTGTACCCGTATTTACATGGAGGGAGAGTGGAAAACCATCTAGGAAAACACTACCTTCACTACACCCAACCAAGAATCGAACCCAGATCTCCCCATCTTCAACAATCCATTTTATTGTGAGAGTGAACCTTAAACCACGCGGATTGAATAAAAAACTGACCTAAGGCACAGGCCGGAAACAGTATTAGATGCAAATAAAATATTTATATATGTGCACGGGATTCAAGCCCTGGACTATTAGATAATCTTCAACGGTTTTGAATACACATCGAATATAAAACATTAAGGTTATTTTTTTTATACTCTTAACATCGATGGGGAAAATATTGACTGCACAACGTCAACATTATAGAGAAAAAAATATCAGGAATTTCTCCGGTATCGGTTAAAAATATTGGAAATTTGTCCGGTATCGGTTCAAAACATCGGGAATTTCTACGGTATCGGTTAAAAATATTGGGAATTTGTCCTGTATCAGTTCAAAACAACGGGAATTTATCCGATATCGGTTTAAAACAACGAGAATTTATCCTATATCGGTTCAAAACATCGGGAATTTCTCCGGTATCGGTTAAAAATATTGGTAATTTCTCCGGTATTGGTTCAAAATATCGGGAATTTCTCCGGTATCGGTTAAAAATATTGGGAATTTATCCGATATCGGTTCAAAACATCGGGAATTTCTCCGGTATCGGTTAAAAATATTGGTAATTTCTCCTGTATTGGTTCAAAACATCGGGAATTTCTCCGGTATCGGTTAAAAATATTGGTAATTTCTCCGGTATTGGTTCAAAACATCGGGAATTTCTCCGGTATCGGTTAAAAATATTGGGAATTTCTCCGGTATTGGTTCAAAACATCGGGAATTTCTACGGTATCGGTTAAAAATATTGGGAATTTCTCCGGTATCGGTTCAAAACATCGGGAATTTCTACGGTATCGGTTAAAAATATTGGGAATTTCTCCGGTATTGGTTCAAAACATCGGGAATTTATCCGGTATCGGCTAACGAGCATTTTAACTTCCAGATAAAAGTTATCAGGTACTTAAACATCCCGATAAAAATGTGATGGATAAATACATTTTATCTGGCAGTCATACAAATATTTATCTACCAGATTAATATTTATCCAGGAGTCATAAGAGGAGACAATATTATTACTAGCACCGCGTCTTACTACCCGTTCGGGTTATACTTACTTACGCTAATGTGTAATGTTAGGGTGATTGTGAGATGAAAATGGAGGACCTACAGTTTAACGTGGAATCCGAACCACGTCGGAGGCCTGGTATTCCACCTCACACGTTAAAACTTATCTCTGAATTTGTTTAAATTTAAAAGTAACCACTAGAAATGGGCATCGAAACCGGGACCTTTGGCGTAATACACTAATGCCCAGGGCCCAGGGTCATTCCTCACTCATATTTTAAGGCAGAGTCTGTTATGGGCGTGCGGAAATCAATCATCATGTGTATATATATGTATATGTGTGTGTGTGTGTGTGAATGTTTATATGTTGTAAGATTTATTATTATTTACTTCTCTGGTCGAATGGTCTAAGGCGTCAATCTCGTGTTAGGCTAATCTGCTGATGACGGGGAAATTGGAGTTCAAATCCCGATCGGGTCTACTAGAGGTGGTATTACCTAAATGGTTTCCCACTCTCTCTTTCTCTCTCTCTCTCTCTCTCTCTCTCTCTCTCTCTCTCTCTCTCTCTCTCTCTCTCTCTCTCTCTCTCCCCCTCCACGAAAATGCGGTTGGCTACCTCTAAAATGTTTCCTACCTAATCCCTTACCCAATTTAGAATAATTATCATATATATGTATAACCTTACCAGCTGATAAGACTCGGTGATAAATGATTATAGGTGACCTGGCGGTCTAGGGGTAAGGTGTCGGACTTCTGTGCTGGGGTTCGGGGTTCAATCCTCGGTTATCTGATTACCAAACCCTTCCTTCACCTCTGACAAGACATCTTGTGAATGTGAGGAATGCCAGGCCTCCACCGTGGTTCGGATACCCACGTTAAACTGTAGTTCCTCCATTTAATCTCACAATCACCCTAACATTACACATTAGCGTAAGTGCGTAAACACCGAACGGGTAGTAAGACGCGGTGCTAATAATAAATTATTATAATCAAATTACACTCTTTGTGACTTAAAAGGGATGTCTCTCTTAAGAGAGATCTACTTTCTAAACTCATCCACTCACCTTCGACCCTTATAGTTCCGAAACAAAGCATGTCGATGATTCTTGAGGAAGTACTTTTATCAAAGTTTTCAAATGCGAGTCAAATTCGTGACCCACCGCGATCAAGATGGATTAAGATATATCGGAGAAAATAAATATAAGCTATACAATTATTGTTCTTCATTTATTATCTTTTCCCTTTTTTCTCACTCTCTCCCTTAACTTTCCTGTAGTTCCGATGAGCACGAAGGTCATAGGTCATCAGAGATCTGAATCAAGATGTTTTGTTTGTTTTTCTACGCTACGTTTATTGGTATTTTTTTAAAGGTGGGGTTGAAGGGGACGCGAGAAAAGAACAATGTTTTTACAGTTTTTAAAACAAAACAGTTTTTATTTTGGGGTGCCAAAATAAATAAAATATTGCTCCAGTAGAAACAAAAAGAGTTTAATTTTCTTTACCTGGTGATATCAACAGTTGTTGAATATCTTGTCATGAACACACAGTGGCATTAAATGAGAAACTTTTTAAATTCCAGGACACCCTTGACAGATATTCAACAACTGTTGATTTCACCGTGTGAAGGAAATTAAACTCTTCATGTTTCTACCGGAGCAATATTTTTTAAATTTTATAATAAAAACTGTATAAACACTGGCATTTACCTACGTGCCCTTCCATCTTAGACAACAATGTACGAAATAAAAGGGGAGGGAAGAAAATTAGCAGTTCACCCTGAGAGCCCTCATATTTACCAGAGGATAACAATTACCCTTTTCCGCTGACTAGTATGAACACTCACTTTTATATTTGCGCCTTGACACTATTGAATTACATTTCAAAATACCTTCTCTCTTCTTCTTAGCATTCACAGCTTCACAGATAAGCACTGTCCACAAATCTTCATTCTGTTATAACAGGGACATACTGTAGTTATTAACAAGAAACTTTGTCGCTTTGTCCCCCATCGTCACCGCGGGAAATGTCGAGTAATCATTCAAATACGAATGTACTGCACACATTTCTTGTCTTTTCCTTTCCCTTTTACTCCCAAACCTCGCGCGAGCCGGAAGCCGAGTTGGGCCTGATATCATGATCTATCATTCTATTCCCAAATATCCGTTCCCCGCTCCTATAACAGTTACCTTTGTTCCCAGGAAATTCATATTTTAATGATCAACAGAAATTTTCATAGAAGAAAATGTCAACTTTTAAACTACGTTTACAAGTCTATACAGTAGCCCCATGGCTTCTTTGGTGTTGATTGACAGATGACAGCTTTAAAAAGTTACCAGACCAAATTACGTATCCCTACGCCGAACCATATGATCTGCAAAAACATGTGTTTAGCAGATGTCACTTCTGACGGTCAAAATTTTAGGTATATACCTGAATGTTGACTGTCATAAGTCAGCTGTGAGCTGTCAGTCAGCACCAAAGAAGCCACGGGGCTACTGTATATGTATAGGGTCAAAGAAAATAGTTTTATGTTCATTCCAGTAAACAGCAAACTCCTGTACTGTAAAAGGTTTTTGTCGATATTTAACCTAAGCGCAACATCTAATTGTCGATATCTCGGCTACTACCTAAGCAACCCGCTTGTAAATGGAAACCGACCAGGAAATTACATCTTCAAGGAACTGCTACACCGCTCATCAAGATATTGTAAAACCAACACCTTTAAGCTGTAAGGGTTTGAACCCTGACCTTCGTAAAGAGTCTCAAGGCGTACCAACCAACTCCCTTTACCAGCCCCCGCAAAATTTCCCTCTCGGTGAAGTAAAGAACACGACGAACAAATAATTCAAAAGGAAAGAAGGATTTCTATTCTTCAACAACTTTCTGTTGANATCAGTCGAGAATTTCCCTCGTCCTCCTTGGGACTGATAATATGCTACATAAACTGTATATAAACCAATTTTCATAAGAAAGGGCCTTCTTTAGAAATTATAAACTTTTTTTCTTTTGCGATAATATTTTACTAAATTATTATCACCATTTTATCGGTATTGATAATATCTATCAAAATTAACGGCTGAAGATCCTATGACTTAACGTATGAACACGTTAAAATAGATCTAGTTATTTTCCTAGCTGTTGGATAAGGTCCTTCCTATGATAATTGGAGTGTGTCTAGTGTTGCATCTATGTCTTGGCAGGGCTTACCTCATTCCAAGGAGACACTGTCGACGTGTGGGGGGTAAGACAGGTATAAGTGACAGTTATCTCGACAGTCCATCCTTTTAGCTGAGGGAGACCTGGCGGTCTAGGGGGGTAAGGTGTCAAACTTCTATGCTGGCGGCCGGGGTTCAATCCTTGGTCCCGGCACAGATTTATCTGATTACCAAACCCTTCCTTCTACCTCTGACAAGACAACTTGTGAGTGTGAGGAATGCCCAGGCCTCCACCGTGGTTCGGATCCCACGTTAAACTGTAGGTCCTCCATTTCATCTCACAATCATCCTACCATCACACATTAGCGTAAGTGCGTACAACCCGAACGGTTAGTAAGACGCGGTGCTAATAATAATAATAATAATAATAATAATAATAATAATAATTTTAGCTGAGTGGGAGTGGTAGTAGGCCGCAGATATATGTGGGGGAACCCCGGTTCGATTCCAGAACATATCTATCTTTTCTTTACATCCATCACTGTTTCCAGCCTGTGGTCAGTTTTTATCCAAGCCATATATTTCCCACTACCGGCTTGCTAGGCCTGTCGTAGCTTCATAGGACAGGCACAGCATCCAGTTCCCCGGTCGTTAAATTATCACTGTTAAAAGGGTAAACCCACAACTAACCAATGATACATTTTTTAGACCAAGTCGAGAATCAAGCCCGGGACCTTTAGATCCGTAGACAGACACGCTACCGTCTGAGATAAAGGCGTCAAACCCTAGAACATATCTAACTAACTAACTTACAAACTAACTCAACTAACTACGCACAGCTTTAGATATTTACTACAGATATTTAAAACCATAAGTCATAAATAAAATATCCTCAAATGATTTTTCTCTTTGAAAAAACCAACAGCGCTCCCCAAACATTCCATTTCATAACAAATCGTTAAAGCCATTTTCCCAATATTTCGAATTTTTAAAAATAATTCTTCAGCAAACTACCTATAATTAGAGTGAAGGCTGAAATCAAAACTTAAAAATAAATGCACCGACATATGACCATATAAAAATTTAAAATAAAGTTTGAATAAAATCTATAAAATAGTTTTGGCTGTAGTCTCAGATATAAGACGAAATTTTTTTTGGAGGGTCCAGGAACATGCTAAAGTTTTTTTTAAATTTTAAACTGCATTTTTCAACCAGTTCAGGTACTTTTAAACTATTATATTAGTCATGAGAAAGGTTGAATTTTAATAAAGTGTACCCGCATTTGCGTGGAGGAAGAGTGGGGGGAAAACCCTCCTTGACTTGTATATGAATGGACCTGTGCAAAATTGCTGGGTGATAGATAGAAACAATTTGCTTGTTGAAGAGAAGAGGGGAGGGGGGAGGGGTAAACAATATTGACAAAAACAAAAAAAAAAGTTGATTTTTTTTCAATGTTGCCACTTTCCCCTGCGTTTTCCAGAAGGAATTGCCATTTTCCGGAAAGCTTTAATCAGAGTTGAAAAAAAAACCCAACCAGGTTGTGTTATATTGAGTTTTTTAAATGGTTTGATTAATTATTATTATTATTATTAGCACCGCGCCTTACTACCCGTTCAGGTTATACGCTTTAAGTTCTAATTACTCTAATGGATTAGTAATTGGTTAAGGTTGCATTAGAGGCAGTGAACCCGCATTTGCGTGGAGGGAGAGTGGAAAACCATTTAGGAAAAACCACCCCCAGTTCACCCGACCGAGATTACGAACCTTGATCTCCCAGTCATCGGCCAGTCTAGTCTACTGCGAGAGTAGTGCGTCAGACCACGCGACCACCGTAGCGTTTAACATGATAATAATCGTCAAGTTTTACGTTTGCGTCGCTATGCATCATGGGTAAAACATGTAACGTACGAAGGATCGAGGGGGTGAAAATGTTTATGATCACAGCACTTTCTCTTTCAGAGTCAAAAGCATCCAGACCGAGGTTCGGCGTGACATAGCCCACTGTTGCTCAGAGACGCGCGGAAAGGCCCCTTCACCTCGTTGGAGTATGTTGAACTCGGCGTAACGAAACTAGGACAGCGTCAGACAAGGACGGTAGTATAGTTCAGACCCCGCGAGTAGGAAGGAGATGGAAGACACAGAGAAAGGCATATTAACACACACGCACACACACGGTGGTAGTTGACGTCACATGAGGAGTTGGATAGTTTCTTTGTGTAACTCAGCCCGTGTGGTTTTCTGGACGGTCGGAGTTAGCTTAGGTCCGGGGTTTAGTCATCAATAACCCAGTTACATAGTTCAGAGGAAACTGAAAGTAACAAAACACTCCAATCTTCTCATGAAGAACCATATCTGGCAGCTAGAAAAGTTACTACAGTCCATTGTTCATAGGAAGAACCTTATCTGACAGCTAGAAAAGTTACTACAGTCCAATGTTCATAGCAAGAACCTTATCTGACGGATAGGAAAGTTACTACAGTCCAATGTTCATAGGAAGAACCTTATCTGACAGCTAGAAAAGTTACTACAGTCCATTGTTCACAGGAAGAACCTTATCTGACAGCTATAACAGTTACTACAGTCCAATGTTCATAGGAAGAACCTTATCTGACAGCTAGAAAAGTTACTACAATCCAATCTTCATATGAAGAACCTTATCTGGCGGATAGAAAAGTTACTACAGTCCAATCTTTATAGGAATAACTTTATCTGACAGATAGAAAAGTTACTGAATCTACATTCATGTATCAATACGTCAAATTATTTGATCCGCAGCTGTGACTTTTGATGGATATTATTATTATTATTATCTTCATCACCGCGTCTTACTACCCGTTCGGGTTATACGCACTTACGCTAATGTGTAATGGTAGGGTGATTGTGAGATGAAATGGAAGGACCTACAGTTTAACGTGGGATCCGAACCACGGTGGTAGGCCTGGGCATTCCCACACATTCACAAGATGTGATTAATACACGTCTTGTCAGAGGTGAAGGAAGGGTTTGCTAATCAGATAAATCTGTGCCGGAACCAAGGATTGAACCCCGGACCCCCAGCACAGATGTCAGACACCTTAACCCCTAGACCACCAAGTCATCTGATGGATATAATTAATATCTATAAAATGGCAATAACTGTATAGTGAATTATCATCAATTTTAGCCACAATTTTTTTTATTTTTTATAATTGCTCAAGAGTTTCTTCCTACTAAAACAGGACTGTATGTGCACAATCCAGAATTAGCAGACTTGGCTAACCCCCCTACGTGCGAGGATATTTTTACGATAGTGATTTTGTGGAACACTTTCGGTTTTTTTTTAGGCCCGCGGGCACAGATAGTGAAAGGAGTGTACTCTCTTTGAGAGAGGAGGAATATTTCCCCCTCTCCCCCTCCTTTCACCCACCAACAAACGTCACGAGAGATTGAGGGGGGTGGGGGGAAGGGATCATCTTTACGTCATATAAGAAATGAGTATCTTACACGCATGCGCAAATATTTCATGAACATTTTTTTTATTGTGTACCGTATCTTACTAACCATCCAAATAATCCGCATATTTTTCCACTAATACGGTAGGGATAAGGTAGGTGAAATTAACACTAAATGTACCCGCATTTGAGTGAGGATAAATATAGTGGCAAACAATTTTAAGGGATTAAAACATCCTCGGTAGACCCGACCGATATTCGAACCCCATATCTCGTCACCTGCTATCCAGTCCGATAAGAGAGTGACGCCTTAGACCATGCAACCACAGGTGGTGGTTGGACCAAAGCACGAGCGTCGTCTGTTGAGGCTGATCATGGGGGAGGGGGGGGGGCAATTCCCCCCCAAAATATGTTTTTTAATTCAAAAAATTAAAAAAAATATCCACGTTTAGACCAATTCATAGAAGATTCAGGTAACTTTAGAGGATTATTTTTTAAGAGGTAATCTACAGGTATTTGCGTGGGAGGAGGGTGTGAAACCATTTAATCTCAAACCCCATCATAGCCTCAAAGTATAATGTGGTTTTTGATTACAATACTTTATCTATACGAGAAGGTAACTAATATACCATATAATGGCCAATATGGACAAAGATCATCATAGCTACAGTTGCACAAAAAAAACTTGACGCATGAATACATGAAAATAGATCCAGTGATTTTTTTTTTAGATAATTCCTGATCAACTCTCTTGAATGGCCGAACGGTATAGGGCGTCTTTTTCATGTTAGACCGGCTTGCTGATGACGGAGATATAGGGGTTCGAATCCCGGTCGTGTCTTATGAGGGTGTGGGTTTTTTTTCTCCTAAATTTCTTCCCACTTTCCTTCCCGGTGTATTACGTCTAAACTTCCATCCTTACTCATCCCTACCATATTAAGAGTAATTACCCGCCGCGGCGGCCACATGGTCTAACGCGCTACTGTCGCAGTAGACTAGAATGCCGATAACTCCGCCATGGTTTGGATCCCACGTTAAACTGTAGGTCCTCCATTTCATCTCACAATCACCCTACCATTACACATTAGCGTAAGTGCTTATAAACCGAACGGGTAGTAAGACGCAGTGACAAAATATATGTATTTAAAAAAAAAACAAGTTCTGACTACTTCTCTGGAAAACCTCTTACATAACTAGTCCTGGTTTACTCTCGTCGGCTGCGGAGGAATTTTATTTTAGAACTAATACTTCATCACTCGGTGATCCCTGAGCAGGTACTTCGAATGCAAACGGGTCTACAACACCTGGGACCTCTTTAACTGTGAGGATAAGCAAATGCGTGTTAGTATTAACAAAAATAGGAATTATACCTGTATCGTTGGTCGCATGGTCTAGGGCGTTGGGCCATATAATAACTGCCGAACAATGTCTAGGTATCATTTAAAACTTTATATAAGGGTCGAACAAAGTCTAGATATCATATCAAACTTTATATAACTGTCGAACAAAGTATAGGTATCATATCAAACTTTATATTACTGTCGAACAAAGTCTAGGTATCATATAAAACTTTATATAACTATCGAACAAAGTCTAAGTATCATATCAAACTTTATATAACTATCGAACAAAGTCTAGGTATCATATCAAACTTTATATTACTGTCGAACAAAGTCTAAGTATCATATCAAACTTTATATTACTGTCGAACAAAGTCTAAGTATCATATCAAACTTTATATTACTGTCGAACAGAGTCTAGGTATCATATCAAACTTTATATTACTATCGAACAAAGTATAGGTATCATATCAAACTTTATATTACTGTCGAACAAAGTCTAGGTATCATATCAAACTTTATATTACTATCGAACAAAGTCTAAGTATCATATCAAACTTTATATTACTATCGAACAAAGTCTAGGTATCATATAAAACTTTATATAACTGTAGAACAAAGTATAGGTATCATATCAAACTTTATATTACTGTCGAACAAAGTATAGGTATCATATTAAACTTTATATTACTGTCGAACAATGTCTAGGTATCATATCAAACTTTATGTAACTGTTGAACACCAATCTTCCTTAATTGAAATTATTTATTCAATAATATCATTAATAATTATATTACCTTTAAGATTTGCTTTCAATTAATAAAATAAGGACAATACCGTCGAAACTAATTTGTGATTTATCACATCTTAGTTTAATATCAATTTCATAGTTATGAATTAAATAGAATAGCCAAACTATTATATCTAACTAAGATTATAGCCGCATCTAAATATCATATTCTTTGGATTGAAAAATGACACCTGTATATGAAAATCGAGCCCAGGACCTTTGGCTCATCGCACCGATGGCCTAACAACTGAGCTATTCAAGAGTTGCCTCGTGCCAAGGCTATTAATTTCTTCCCTCATATGAATTCCAGGTATTATTTTTCAATTTAAGGAATTTAAATTGATATAATCAATACTTTTTGGATGCAATCTGTATAATATATTTAACAATAATCCTAGTCTGCTCATTCATCTTGTAATAATTTGTAGTATAATCCAATAATTAAGATTACCAAGAAAAATAAATCTGGGCGTGATCTTTGTGTAATCGTACTATAGCAACCCTAGTCCCCCCTTTACCCCTTGCGGTTCGTTACAAGATCAGCCGCGTGCCCTACTCCGCGGTCGTTCACCGCCGTCGTACTCAATGGAGGCCGAGGACATCCCGAGAGAAACCGAAAACAGCCGAACATTGGCTCAGCTCAATTTATCTCCCCTTCCCGCGCGTCGTTCACTTCAATTATTTACCATTGAACTCTTACGCGGTTTGGTTTTAATTTCTTCATCGACGGACTTGGATATAGTAAAAATAAAAATTATATATTTTAATACATGTGACCTATCGGCTTTGTTCAGGACATTGATCCCAGGATTTTAAAAAAAAAACTTTAATAAGGAACAAGGACAAATATCGTGTGTACACATAATATTCCACGAACACGTATTTGGTTGAATATGATTATTTATCTCATCGGCCTCGAACACCAAACTTTCGTTGATTGAAGTATTTGTTCCATTTGAAAAGAAAAGGTTCACTTATTATTTATATCTAATACTCAAATGTGTACCAAAGTTGGTTGAATATAAGAGGAGGGTTTTAATTAATAAATATGTATTTTTTTTAGATTAAAAACAAATAATTTTAGAGTATTTAATGAATAACTGATTTTTTGAAAATTTGAAATATTTCAAAAATGACTCTAATGATTTGGCTTTAAATATATATTTGGATATGGTTTAACATAATAAACACACACACATACATATATATAATTTAAATATTTTTAAAAAAAGTAGAAATTTGAGTTAGTTTAATAACAATTATTTTTTGAAAATTTGATATTTAAAAAAATATTGCTTAAAAAGTTTTGTTCAAAATGTATGACCAAAGAGTGTTTAAAATGTTCATCAAAACATTTTATTTTTAGATAAATTACTGAGGAATAATTTAAATAATTTAAAAAAAATAACACCTGGATAAAGGAATTCAACTCGTGACCTTTAGCTTTGCGTGCAACATCCACGAGTATTTGTGCTATCAGCCAAAGGTTTATGGTTCGATTCCAATGTCGAGGTGCAATTTTTCAACTAATAATAATAATAATAATATTGCGCGTATGGACTACATAATTTGTAGTCCAGTTTTTGTAAGGACTAGCTAGTACAAATGTACCGTTATCCAGAGGACGTACTAATGTACTGATAGTACATCCTTTCCGTGGAGATGAGGTGATGGTGATATTGATTATGAGGGCGTTAGTTAGTATGAGGGTGATAGTGAGGGTGTGGAACCAGTGGAAAAAAACTAAACCTAACTTAGCCTAACTAACCAAACCCTGGTGACCGTTGGGGTGGTTCTCCTTTCAGAAAAAATACCCAATGTACCAGCCGGGAGTCGCTACTGGGACCCTTGCACTCGTGGCTAGTTATTTTTCAACCAATTTAAATTAATGGAATGCGGTCTCCTCTTGCCTTTATCGGACATTACAAGGATTTGTAGCATGTGTGTGTATATTAATTAATTAATTATTTAACGGGTAATTTAACTATTATAATTATTATTATTAGCACCGCATCTTACTACCCGTTCGGGTTGTACGCACTTACGCTAATGTGTAATGGTAGGGTGATTGTGAGATGAAATGGAGGACCTACAGTTTAACGTGGGATCCGAACCACGGTGGAGGCCTGGCATTCCCCACATTCACAAGATGTCTTGTCAGAGGTGAAGGAAGGGTTTAGTAATCAGATAAATCTGTGCCGGGACCGAGGATTGAAACCCCGGACCCCCAGAACAGTAGTTTGACATCTTACCCCCTAGACCACCAGGGTAATTTAACTAATCATTTGAAAATGTTATTATAAACTACCATTTAAAAAGTGTGAATGATTGTGACGTAACTTCCTTTTTATTATGATTTGTAAAGGCAAATAAAGGCGTTAGTTAATACAACGCCCATGAAATGTGTCATCATTTATTGATTGTTTTAAAATACGTAGTCAGCGAAATCTACGCAAGTCTTTTTTTTTTCAAACATAATAATTTATTTTAAACGCAATATGGTTGTAGTTTTCCAAATGTTTTCAATTCACTTTTGAAAATAGAATGATGAGAGTTATTTTGATTGCTAAACGCTTACAAGTTAAAACAATGCGTTAAAAAAAAAAAAAAAGTTTACCTGAGGATTAAGGATTAAAGAGTAAGAGGGAGTGAATAAAATTTAAATCGGATAGACACTTTACATAAGCACATGACTTACAAACCAACTTAAAGGGGAGCGCCTCATAAAATGGTTTCACGCCAGAATAAAATTTAAAAGATTCCAACAGGACTATTTCTTTCCTTAATAACCATATAGTTTGAGTTTTATTAATAGAAACAAATGTGTGAAAATGTGACATCAGCTCTTCTTATTGACATGGCAAAGGGTGGTTGTAGGTGAAGTGCGAACGGGAATATAAGCTCGTACAGAATAGAGGTGTAGTTCATTAAAATGAGAACTATTTATCATTTAGAATTTTTTCTAGCTTCCGGAAATTCGGGGTATGTGCCCACCAACCCGCACCCCCCTCCCCCTTGAAATTATTGTCCGGTTATGGCCTTGACTGCAAGTCGATGT
Organism: Timema shepardi; assembly: GCA_902151425.1. Lineage (NCBI taxonomy): Eukaryota > Metazoa > Arthropoda > Insecta > Phasmatodea > Timematidae > Timema > Timema shepardi. The sequence goes on from CABFVX010007181.1 coordinate 29,117, forward strand.
CAAGTTAACTGCATCGTGATCGCTTCCAATTAAAACACACGAGGAGATCCTTTACGTTAAGTTAACTAAGTTACGTTAAGTTTAGTTTAAGTTAACGTTAAGTTGATCCCAGCATAGTAATCAAAGAATTGAGTTTGACATTTCTTTTACCACCGTGGTTCGGATCCCACGTTAAACTGTAGGTCCTCCATTTCATCTCACAATCACCCTACCATTACACATTAGCGTAAGTAGCGTATAACCCGGACGGTTAGTAAGACGCGGTGGTAATAATAATAATAATAATAATATTATATATATATATATATATATTGCGGACGACAACTGGTCAGCTGACCGACACACTCAGACATACAAATCTCGTCTTCCCGCGGTACAGAAAAGGTGAAAGTGGAAACAAACCAGGGAAAGTGTGACAGAGAAAGTGAAATCAATCTTTATTTTTTTGATTCAAAAAGATGGGTGTGGGGCGGGTAATCGAAGGAGGGCGGGGGAGATTTGGGAGGGGGGGGGCACTAGCCTCCTCAATCTCACTCATAGTAAATGTGTGTCAGTGTGGCCCATAGTTGGGAGGTATAAGGGGTCAACTTCCGCTTATGTACTGGGTTCAGATCCCAGAATGTTAAATAGAGCTACGTTACCTTTTGGATAATAAAGGACATTTTTTATACATTAATAAAAAAAATTCTATTACCCACTACGATCGCAACATGGTCTAACGTGCTACTCTCGTGTTATACAAGACCGCCAAAAAACGGGGAGATCGGGGTTTGATCCCGGTCGGGTGCACCCAAAGAAGTTTTTCATTATTGTTTCTCCCCACTCTATCTCCGTGCAAATTCGGCTGCGTTTCCTCTAAAACTAAACCTTCTTAACCTCCTAACACATTAGTGTAATTAGTACACACGCGTATAGCCCGAACGGGTAGTAAGACATTGTGCTAAAATAAATAAAGACTTATTGAAACCATTTTAATATATTCATACGTAAAGTCATTTGATCTGCAGCTGTTACTTTTGATTATATATAACTTCAATATATAGCAAAGTTTTGAAAAATAACATATGGACACGGGAATCAAACTGGGGACCTCAGGATTTAAACGCCAATGCTCTACCACTGAGCTAACCAGACATCTTCCCATGGTTAGGTTCGTTCTTAACTCATAATAGTAAAATGTTAGTTTTTTTTCACCTGGTTCAGGTTATATAGATATATGATAACTTCTCTGATGGTGTATAGATGAGCTAGGAAGCATTTTAGAGGTATTATGCCTGCATCTGCTTGAAAGGAGAGTTGTAAATCGTTTTAGAAAACACCACACTCAGTATACCCAACCGGGATTCGAAGCCAGATCCCCCTCCTCCCCCCCCCC
>CABFVX010007182.1:0-32845 GCA_902151425.1 Timema shepardi
CCATTCAATCATATTGCATTTGACCGTTCCAAGTTTCTTGATCAACTGAAGACGGCACTCAACCAGCTCTATAGGCGGAGTTAACCTTCCAGAACCCCCGTAGATGGTCGATCAACCCCTCTTCTTGTCCGTCCCAACATGCACTGCGTTTCGACCACTATAAAGCTCCATGCTTCGCTTGGCAACAATATGATTACTATTATTCAACGTCTCCTAGACAGTCGTCTTTCAACAAACTTAGCCTTCATTCAGAGGTGATCACAATGTTCTCGCCAAGGGACCCACCGGACCGTAGAAAGTAACCTGGACTTCGATAGATCAATAAAGGAGTCGGGAATAGCCCGTACCATGGCTGGACTCACATAATAGTTTTTAGGGAATATTAGTTTAGAGGATTAGCCTATTACATAACTTAATGTCTGTTGTTTTTACATCTTATGAGTTTCCTGCCGAGTCTTGGGACCAGCAGTTTCAATGGGAGTGAGTCCCACACTTTAACCCGTATGACTATTTTGCAGTCATCGTGGTGGCTAGCCGGGAAAGAGATAGTTCTGATTGTTCGGGGCCTTGGGGCGGTGCTTAGTTAAGCATGTTTTATTAATGTAGACCACTTGGATATTCAACTTGTGGGCCACTTCAGCCTTTCTGGCACGGCTCGTGGTATCTAATATGTCATGTTTGATTTATGTGTTACATTGCTTGGGTGTTCAACTTGTGGGCCGATTCAGCCCTTCTCTCACAGCTCGTGGTATATAATATTTTGTCTTTAATTTACGTTGCTGGACCTCTTTTTTGGGGTGCCCAACAATGGTGTTATTGTTTCCCTACTGGCTTAGACCAATGGGTCGTGTGCCAGCCTAAGAAAAGGTAATAGCCAAGAACACAGACCTTGAACTTGCCCGGTACAATTGTCTGCAGAATGTTCCATGTTAATGTATCAAGCAGATGGATTGTTACTAGCGTTTCTAATCTGTTATCATACAGCTAATGGGCACTTCACGCCATGTTTACTTTTGTCTCTGCCCAGCAATCTAATAGGTAACTTGACACAGTCAAGTTTATAGACCATGCTAATTGAGATGGTGTTCCTAAGATACATTGTGTACCTTGTTCTGCCTTATGATTAATTAAACTTACATGTTTCAACCCCACCCTCTTCTTGCTATTTCTTATATTGATATATGTATGTTATGTACCACCTAAACCCCGAGATGGTACAATATATTCTGTGTCCATGTATCTGCTGCATATGTGACAATAGATATACATAGAGCACCCTTAACAGCACTTATCTTCACCATAGCAGGTCTCTTACAAACATAAAGAACAACTTACCTTGCTGCCCTCTTCTTATTAGATCCTCTCTACTCCCACCCTTCGTCTCGATCAAGCTTTCAAGATATTTTACACTTTGTACCTTTCTCAGCATGACTCCATCCAACTTTATAGCTTTATTAGGGCTTATCCCATTCCTTGTCATGTTACCTACCATCACTTCTCACTTTGCCATAGTAAATATGAACCTACACACAATGAAGCCCAATTCGCCTTTCTTTGTTAAAGTTGTAAAAATAAAACATTTGTGAATGCTATACTTAGTAACATTTAATCGCATCAAATTAAAAATCCTTCAAAGTTTTTTCTTAAAGAATGCTTGATAAGAACAGAAACAACTTCTGGAAACAAATCGAGGGTGAATCCTATTGTTTTATATCTTAAATTTCTTTCATCAATAAAACAGTACGAAGTAAAATTATTTTGACTTAAAATAGGGAAAGGATTGCTTTTTTATTTAATGCGATGCACTCAGTGTTTTAAATGTTCAAGATCAAATTAGTTTGATACAGCTGCTCTACTGTTTCTGCAGTTTTTATTAGACAATAAATATATGCACTTAACATTTTGTTTAAACATAAAATAAATACATAACTGCAATTCTGTAACACTTGTAATAACTTTGAGTTATAGAACCAGTGGAGGTTCGTGAGGGTGGGCTTTCCCCACTTGCAAAATAAATCAAAAGAAGAAACAAAACATATTTTTAAATTAACATTCCTTTATTAATATGTTTTCATTACCTAATGTTTTGTTACTTAATTTCACCATTTGGCTGGGGGGAAATTAGTAAAACCATAATCACATGAATGAGATACAACAACATTATGGTAACATGTGCAAATCATTATTCTGTGGCCGTGGGGGTGACTGGTCGCATCACACAAGCTCTTAATGCATCATAAGGTGGTGCCATGACAACCTGGCGTCACTGCTGTCATATACTATGTGATGTGGATTCTGATAGGGTGAGTTCATAAACTGATCAACTAGACATGTGATGTAGCTGCTGTTATGTGCGGATGTGAGGGAGTAGAAAATGGTAAAATCAAAGAGGAATATAAAAATGCCCATTATGTTTATTGTTAAGCCCACCAATTAAATAGATTGCCCTAACAAGCTGCTTCTAATATATTTTTTTTTGGTCAATTTAGTTGAGATTGTCCATTTTTCTCCCATTCTTCAGACAGAGTGGCCTTAACACATGTATATGGTAGTAAAAAAAACCTTGACCCTCACAAACTAGATGGAATTTTCATTCTAGGATAATACATAAACCTTCACTTATAAATACAATATTCTGGAATGTTTCGAAAATATACAACTCGGGAACGATAACAAATCAGTTATAAGTTCTGCAAATTGATCCAGTGAGAATTCATGCTTTTATTGTCAACTTCAAAAAGGTGACAATAGAAATTGGAAATAAGTTACCCCTGTGTGTTTGGTAGAGGAGCAAAGAATTGAGAAGCTTGCAGAAGGACCTAAACCTAGAAAAAAAGGTGACGGACAAATTACGAGAGCTTAATTTTATTGGAAAAGGAAGTTTGTTATACAGATGTAATAGAATATTGTATTTGTATTCAAAAACCATCTGTATGGAGTAAATATATTTTAGTCCGAACATCTTGATGAAGAAAATATGGCTGGCTGCTTGAAAACATTAAATTCTATAACTTATTTTGAATGGGACAGTACAGTAAAAGAAATCACAAAAGCATTACAAATTCTTGTATTTATTCCTATGTCTACTTTGGAAAGTGAGCGGCATTTTTCAACTCTGAAGTTAACCAAATCCTACTTAACAAACACCATTAGTAGAGAGACATTAATTAATGCTTTGGCCATGTTGTCTATAGCACAGTCGATGATTTGCAAGATACCAGACTTTAATGAATTAGTAATAGAAAAATTAATTTCAGACAAAAACAAAAGATAAGATTATCCTTTCAAATAATAAACTTACTGATTAACTTATTCTTATCTATATAGTATGTATGGTGCTCGATATGATGTTTTTAACCTGTTTATATGTTTTTTTTTTGTTTAACAGTGTGTGTGGATTTCACAAAAGACAGTCTTTGACTTAGAACCATGTGAATGTTTATAATTTTATGGCTTTTATCAACTTTATACTCTTTATACTTTCTTGGTTAAATACAGGGTGGTATGAAGTAAACTTTAGTATATCTTATTTAACCATTTTAAGAGTGCCCTCCCTCACAGTTTACTCACAAGCCACCACTGGTTGCAACAATTATTTTAGTTTACAGGTTTAATGTATATTCCAAATATTATATAAATTGAGCCATTCCGTATGAAAGTGAGCCTCTTTATGTAATTTAATTAATAAAAACAACAAGTATAAATTGTTAGTTTGGCAAAGGGAAATATTTTACTGCTAAAGTTCTTTATATAAATATTGAGGTTGAACATTTAATTTTGTAATCCCGAAAGTGGCATAATATAGGGGGAAAAAAAATTAAGTTTACACCGTAAATAAACTATTTATAATAAAATTATATGCTAGAAAATATTGTACAAATGTCACATTTGTAGCTACGGAATCGATCAACTGTCAACGCTAAAAAGTTATTTAGATGCTACACTAAAAAGATACACATTAAAATAAACACATATATATATTTAATAAAAGAATAAATATAACATTTAGTCTGCATTTCACCTTCATCTAAATTAAAAAAGAAGATAAAATAAAACAGCATATTTAAATATATTTAAAACAGCAAACAAACAAATATGGGTTTGAAATAATAACAGGACATGGTAAACACTAAAAAGTTATCTAGCTGCTACACTAAAAATTTACACATTAAAATAAACATATATATTTTTTTAAAAGATAAATATAACATTTAGTCTACATTTACCCTTCATTTAGATTAAAAAAGCGGATGAAATAAAACAGCATATTTAAAACAGCAAATAAATAAATATGGGTTTGAAATAATAACAGGACAAACTACTTTAAAAGGTTACACATTAAAATAAACATATATTTTAAATATTTAAACATATTTAAAACAGCAAATAAATAAATATGGGTTTGAAATAATAACAGGACATGGTCAACGCTAAAAAGTTAACTAGAAGCTACACTAAAAGGTTGCACATTAAAATAAACATATATTTTAAATATTTAAAACAGCAAATAAATAAATATGGGTTTGAAATAATAACAGGACATGGTCAACGCTAAAAAGTTAACTAGAAGCTACATTAAAAGGTTACACATTAAAATAAACATATATTTTAAATAGTTAAACATAACATTTTGTCTGCATTTTCCCTTAATCTGAATTAAAAAAGAGAAAAAAATAAAACAGCCTATTTAAACATATTTAAAACAGCAAATAAATAAATATGGGTTTGAAATAATAACAGGATATGGTCAACACACTTAACAATGGGGCAAAGCTAACAAGTACATATAAACGTCATATTATTTTGTAACAGTCTATAATTTTGATGAGTTTCAGAAACAAAAACTTGTTAATTTTGGAATTGGTATATCCAACAATCATTTAAGAGCTTAGCTAGTTTGGAAAGACACAAAATTCAAATAACTGTGGCAATATATGCCAGAAAATAAATGCAGGCCACAGATTTAATACCCATGTATTCATGCACCCGCATCAGTGTTTACACATTGTGACATGTCACTCTTGAGCTTGACTGAATTGCTGGTGGACAAGAGGGAAGGGGTTTAAATTCCAGTCAGATGTACTGAGCAAGATATTTCCTGAATCGTTTCCCTATCTGCCTCCATGCAAATTCAGGTAAATTTACTTTCAACTATATTTTCCTTAAATAAATAAATATGGGTTTGAAATAATAACAGGATATGGTCAACACACTTAACAATGGGGCAAAGCTAACAAGTACATATAAACGTCATATTATTTTGTAACAGTCTATAATTTTGATGAGTTTCAGAAACAAAAACTTGTTAATTTTGGAATTGGTATATCCAACAATCATTTAAGAGCTTAGCTAGTTTGGAAAGACACAAAATTCAAATAACTGTGGCAATATATGCCAGAAAATAAATGCAGGCCACAGATTTAATACCCATGTATTCATGCACCCGCATCAGTGTTTACACATTGTGACATGTCACTCTTGAGCTTGACTGAATTGCTGGTGGACAAGAGGGAAGGGGTTTAAATTCCAGTCAGATGTACTGAGCAAGATATTTCCTGAATCGTTTCCCTATCTGCCTCCATGCAAATTCAGGTAAATTTACTTTCAACTATATTTTCCTTATGCCTACCACATTATTCTTCCATTTGTTTTTTTCTATCTCTCCTTCAAGGGCGAACCAGCATTTGAAACCGCTTAAATGATTGTCATCAGTTCATTGTATAATAGAGTTTGATTGAAAGCACATGTATAATAATCTAATCGTCGGCACTGAACTGAATATTCCCACTATCTTCAGGGAGGTAAATATTATTCTATGGAGGGCGTTTGCAAGAGGAACCCCACATTCTCACGCACAGTTCAGCTCCTCTTGTCCTAGATTGGATTGTGGGTGGCGGTTTTTGATGACTGTTATCTGGACAGACAGCCCACAGTATCGAGAGAGCATCTTTCAAGGACCTGGCCTATAAATATGTGTCGGAAAAAGTTTTAAGTGAGAGCCTAGCGAGTAAATGTACCTAATTTTTTTTGGTGAAAGCAGAGTGGGAAAATATTTAGGAAGACCCAGCCTTAGTACATTCAACTGGGATTCTAACCCCAATCTCCCTGTCACCGGCAATCCAGTCCAACACGAGATTGACATCTGACAATTTGATCATCAGGGCAGGTTTATACATGCAAGTGTTATCATATTCTGTTTTGGTTTTAAAAAGATTTAAAAAGAAATTAAAAGTATCTTTGTTAAAATATATATATATTTTCTCTGACACAGTGGTTTGGAAAATACACCTTCATCTGATAAAGTATATATATATTACTCTCCCAACTACACAAGTCTGTAATTTTTTTTTACCAATTTCTAAAAATTGTTATTTTATACTTAGAAGAAGAGACAATAAATATGGATCAAAACATTAAAGGAACAAAAACAATATGGCTTTTACAATTAGTGTATTCCCTTTTCTCTTTTTGACATGAAATATTTTAACCTTCCAATATTTTTTTTCCTTTCATTGGATTGAGAGATTCTTATGGAAATTGTTTGCAATTTTATGTTTTTGATGAATGTTTGCTGCTTACATGACAACACCAGTCGAAACAGGTTTCGCTATCATATAAAGAATACTTTATTCACTAGTAATAGAATATATGGACTCGAGCAAGAATGTTGAATGTTTACGAGCTTTATTTGTCGGAAAAGTCTTATCCAAAGTTGGTTGAGAGTTTTCTTTCCGGAACATGCTAGATTAGAATTGAGAACATGTTTTAAGAGATGGCTTTTCTGCCTGATTCATAAGTTCTTGGGTCACAAAAGAATTATATTCACACAATTAACATAATGGTTTACTTTCATTATTTACATATGTAATTTTTGAATAAAACTTTGATGGATCATTCGAATCTTTTCTCTGACACAGTGGTTTGAAAAATATACCTTCATCTGATAAAGTACTGTTTTTTTCAACGTGCTGTTTTCTTTAAAACAATGTCATTTCCATTTCCTCGCCTCGGTGAAGTAGCTAGCTAAAGTGCTTGTTTCGTGTTGAGCTAGACTGCCAAGGACGGGGAGATCGAGTTTTGAATCTTGGTATGGTGAACTAGGGGTGGCTTTTCCTAAATGGTTTTCCACTTTCTCTCTACATAAATGCAAGTTCACTTCCTTTAAATTCAACCTTCCTAATTCCTAATCCATTAGCGTAATTAGTACTTAAGCGTACAACCTGAACAGGCAGTAAGATGCGGTGCCAAATAATAATATTTACATTTGATTTGAATTTTAGAACTGTCTTTGAAAAATTCAATTTCACGCTTTTCTTAATCTTTCTTTGTGTAAATATATTTTTATTTTGATTGGTCCTTGAATACTCTGTCAGTGAAGAATATTTTATACGATTTATTTTATTTTTTGAGGAAATATTTAGATGCTTTATCAGTCTTTTGCTAAAAGGCTCTTTTTGTTCACATTCTAATACAAACAATTGTTTTTTGACACTATTTTAGATTTAGTTTTATTGTTTTACCCCTTCTAGTGAAATTCTGCATTATTGTAAAAATGTGTTTATATTGAGGTTTAATTTAGGAGACTTTGTTACAATTCTCTTTCCTCTGATGGAATTTAAGTAACACCTTTTCTTGTTTTAGAAACTTCTGAAGTTTTGTTTGCATATTTCATTTACATTACTGTATTAATGGGATTATTGAAGAATGCATTGAATAAATTTTGTCTTTAAAATGAATATTTTATTTTTTCTCGAGAATTTTTTTTTTCATCACATTTTACTACACATTCAGGTAAAATGCCTATGTAATAATTACACTAATGTGCTATGGATTGCGAAGGTTTAATTTAGAGGAAATGCACCCACATTTGCGTGATGTAAGAGTGGAAAACCATTCAGGAAAACCACCCTCAGTACACATGACCAGGATCATGTACCGATCTAATCACCTTCAGCAGTCTAGTCTAACATGAGAGCAATGTGTTAAACCATGCATTCACTAAAGCGGCGCTATACAAGTTGTTTACAAAGAAAAATAAATCTTTATGAATCCAAACTTCTTTTGAGACACACTTCTTGGTAATATCAACCATCATCTCTGAATATATCTTTCCTTGCAACCAAGTGTTGTACACGAATCATCACTCTGCTTCTTGTAAATTATGCTAGTAGATAACATTTCAAGAGCTAAAATAAACTTCTTCCAAGTAGCCAACAAATCTTCTGATAATTCTTTTCACCTTCTTCATCGGTAGATTCTCTTTGTTGGGTTGTCTTTTTATCTTTATCTCTATTGTTTACTTTCATTGAAAAAGTATAGCCCCAAATCTAACGGCCAATTTGTGTGTTTAGTGACAATTTTATTTTCTGAGCACACATTTGACATTTTAGAACTTTGGTCAGTGGGCTTGTGCTTGGAGTTGTTCCTCATTCTCCTGAGTTTTGAACGATCCCTCTAAAATGGTTTATCACCGATAAAATATTGATGTGTAAATGAAAGACATTCAAAAGGAATTATATGTTTTATCTATGAAACACTTACTTGGTGCGTTCTGGAGGAAAGTCTCTTTTATTGACATCCCAAGAGATGCTATTAGGGTTTAGAGCCATACTTGTACACTAGGTTTTTATTTGTCATTTTGTCCCTAAGTTGCAATCTGGCATGTGGGTTCTTTTTGAGGAATGTTTCCATATAACAACGACGGATATGTTTTATATTAAGTGAATGTAGAATTGAATCACCATCATTAAGAGAGTGGTAATTTTAATCCAAAAATATTTCATATTATGGAGTTGTATCATAGTATATATGCTTGAATGAATTTAGATTTTTTTAGACCTTCACAGCCTTTTTGTAAATTCTTTTATCCAAATTTTCTGCTTTACCTTATACAATCCTCTGATGTATAAGGTCAGACATTATTTCTTTTTGGTGCTAGGGAGACATAACAACTTTAAATTTTCTACTCTTAAGCAAATCCACCGAAATTGACCTAAAATTGTTCTAGATTGTTTTGGCAAACCTCTTTTGTGTCTCATCTTCTAGGTAATGACTTTTTCTCAGCTTTTTAGGGACACGAGAAACTATCTTTAAATATGGTTTTTCTATCAATTCTACTGTAGGAGAATTATGTGAGGAGGCTTAAACAATTATTTTTTACTTTTGTTCGAAATATTTTTTGAAACTGTATAAATACCCTCACTAGACAAAACGTCAGTAAATATCTTTACTGTTTGACTTGTTCTTAAAGTTAGACCTATGAGTTACATTTGGTTGAGGTCACGGTTGTTGGGGTATATGCTTTGTTCTGTTCTCATGGTCAATTAGCTATGAAATTTTACAATTATTCTTCTCAGCCTCTTCATCAGTAGATTCTCTTTGTTTGTTAGGTTGTTTTTCTCCTTTATCTATAAATTGTTCATTTTCATTAAACAAGTATAGCCCCGAATCTGACAGCCGATTTGTGTTTTTAGTGACGATTTTCTTTTCTGAACACACGTTTGACTTTTTAGACCTTTGGTCAGTGACCTTGTCTTTGGAGTTGTTCCTCAATTTCCTGATTTTCGAATGATTCTTCTTCAATGATTTTTCATCAATAGCATATTGATGTGTAAATGAGCGACATTCAAAAGGCATTACGCGTTTTCTCTTTGAAATACTTTCTTTGATGTGTTCTGGGGAACAATCTCTCTCCTTGACATAACAAGGGATGATGTTAGAGTTTAAAACACTTCTGGTTTCCCAGAAATTTGTTTCTGGCATTTCATTGCTCTTGCTGCAACCAGGCAAGTAGGTTGATTTTGAGCAATCGTTTCCATTAAATAATGACCGAATATGTTTTTTACTACTTGACTGTAGAGTTGAATCATCCTCTAGAGTGTGGAAATTTTCATACAAAAATATTTCAGATTGAAGAGCTGGGCCATAGAATCTTTTCTTGAATGAATTTCCATTTCTTTCACTGTTCTCGGCCATTTCGTCATCTTTTTTGATCAAATTTGCTTTTTTATCCAATGAAATCATTTGCTCTGTAGAGCCAGACATTATATCTTTTCCGCGTAAATCAGTCGTTAGAATGTCACATTTTATACTCTTATGTGACTCCACTGAAAGTGAACTAAATTTTTTCTCAGTTGTTTTGGCAGGTTTAGTTTCAGACTTGTCCCTCAAAGTATCCATGGTGAAAGAACATTCCTTCTTGCGTCTTGGTATGTTGGAAGCTTTGTCCTGGTCATGTGTCTCATGCACATACCTACGCCTATTATTCATATCACTTAAAAGCCCCAAGGAATTTGTTTTGTCAATCATGTCTTCCCCTGTGCTGCCATCAAAACATATTTTTTTGTGACAATTTATTGAAAGAAAATTTTCGTTGTGTACCTTTGGAATATTTTCTTTATTGATTTCACACATAACCGAAGTGCGGATTGTGCACGATGCAGGATCATTCTTGCTAAAAATAGAGTCTGAATTGATAAACTGCTCCTTTAAAAAATCGATATTATGTATGTCATCCCTTTTAAGTGGACATTTATTTATGTCAGTGTGTTTGGAAATTGGAGGAGAGTTTCCTTTCGACGAAACTACATCAAGGTGGTCGGAAATAGACAAGGTAACATTCAGCTGGCACTCGGGCGCAGCGACTATATCTGTCAATGGCATCTTTTTAGTGTCAATATTTGTGTTCTTAAAGTTAGGAGAGTCCAAATCTATGAATAAACAACTAGCGCTGATGCTCCCTTCTGACATAGCTGACAGTACCTGGGCACCTCTTTCTTCGGTTAGGTCTTGTTTCTTGCATGGACTTGATATGGAGGCATCATTTGAGTGTTTCAATTCTTCCTTCTGACTTGACACTAAAAAAAAAATTGTTTATTAAAAAATNTCCGAACCACGGTGGAGGCCTGGCATCCCCCACATTCACAAGATGTCTTGTCAGAGGTGAAGGAAGGGTTTGGTGATCAGATAAATTTATGCTGGGACCGAGGATTGAACCCCAGCCACCAGCATAGAAGTCTGACACCTTACCCCTAGACCGCCAGGTCACCAACTGTATACTAAAAAGATTTTACTATTTTTTCGAAGTATTTAACATGCATTTTCTGAACCTAGTGATTATATCAGCACACAAGAATTTCTGTGAGCGAGAGTGATGGCTTTAATCCCCTCCAAAGGAAGTTGTGCAACATATTTTTATCGCTCAAGAAAAATCCATCAATTCTGGCTGGTTTGGAACCCACAAACATCTGGTCCTGAGGGGAACACTTTACCCTAATATCACTAAGGTCGACTATAATATTAAGAAAAACACCCCTCAACTATTGAACAAACATAATCAAATTAAACCCATTGATTTACCTAATAGTGAATGGGAACCAACTTGATTTAACATTCTAGATCAGGGGTCGGCAACCTTTTAGATATCATAACATTAATAGCATCGACTAGCCCGATTATTTGTATTAACTTTAAACTACTTATATAGGGATTCAATGTTTATAAAATATCTTGCCATTTCTAGTTGTGGAGTTCGCCACAATCCACAGCATGTTGATCCCCAAATACACACTTGTGTACTACCCTAGAAATTTGAAACCCACTTGAACATTAGACATATGAACAAGGAACACTCATGTTAGGGTCTAGTGGTATTAAGTTCTTCACAAATGACTCTTCAAATTGTTAAGGTAGAATAGTTGGGAATATAACACAAAGAAGATGGGATTCTTTAATAATCGTTTTGTATGGCATATTATGGAAAATTTAATATTCTATTGCAGGCTATATACACAAAAATGAGCAAATTTCAAATGATAACATTAATATTGTAAGATAATGTTATGTAATCTGAAAATTTCAAAATCCTCAATCACACAAGATTAGAATGTAAATGTTTAAGAGAATATCACAACATGGCACCAAAATTAATGTAATACACAGTAGTTAACATTCTTTACTATTATAAACTATCACAACCGAACAAAACCTAACCTTCCAAGCATCAAAAACATATGTTTCATGAAATTCCAGGATCCTAAACTATTGTCCTAACTTTCTTTGACTGGCTACAATTATTTTAAAATGTTAATTTTGCTAATGTTAAAAATTTGTTTTGTTTTTTGTGTGTATAGGCGTAGATGGCAAAAATTATATTTCTAATAAAATGACATATAAAACCAAAATTAAAGAATCCAGGCCTATTTGGGCACTATTCACAAATAAGTACACTCAGTTTACCATGAAAGGTGGCAAGTTTACAATATGGTGCAACTTTTAAGATAGACATAATGTGATCCCTCAAAGTTTGACACCATTCGGGGTAAATGAAGTGTACATTATAGTTTCCTTTAAATGGGGTGTTTCCATAGTCTAAAGATCCAAAAGATTTAGAGTTACCTTTATATATGCTGTTTCTATCGTCCAACAAATCAAAAGATGCAGAAGATCCAACTGTCTGTTTGTATGAAGAGTGGTAAGATCTAAGGATAAATGAAGATATGTTTTCGGTAAGTATTATAGTGCAGCAACCTGATATGTTATTCTCACATTCTAAAAAGTCTGAACGCAGCCTATAAGGATAAATAATTGAAAGACTCGAAATACTCGAAGATGATGAAGTTGAACCAGAAAGTGGCTGCTCATTATTTGAATTATTAAGTTTTTCTTTGCTCAAATGTGATCCTAGTCCATCAATTTTCAACAACTCAGCTTGATTATTGGCTTTACTCTGAGTTTTGTTTACGAGAGTTTTATCTAAAACCTTGTGGTATATGACTTGAATCGAACTATCCATCGTCGAGATGGAACCATTTTCACTGAGTATGCAGTCGCTGCATGCATTTGACTTGGTGCACAGTTTTTCTTTGTGGATATTGTTTTGATTGGGTTCAATTTCCAACACTTTAGTGGTTGATGCACTTTCAAGACTCTGTGGATTCAAGACAAATCCGTATTTCTGTTTAACCTCGTCACGAGCGCCGCCAGGCAGTTTTCTCCGTGTCTTCTTCATGTACTTAAGGGTCATGTTGACCCAACGCTCTGTGTAGGACAAACTCTTCTGAAATTGAAGTCTTTCTTCCCAGACGATTGGTGTCTGCAAATCACCTGTTTAGGGAGCATACAAAAGCAGGTTAACCAATAATAGTTAAAAGGATTATTTTGAGCAACTAAATGTTCTATACTCCAAGCCTTACAATCAATATGGGCTTATAAATAGTCATACTAATACGGCAGATGTAAGGAAGGTACAATTTTAATGGAAATGTATCCACATGTGTGTAGTAAAAACCACCCTCGGTTACCTAGATAAGATTTGAGCCCAAATCTATACTCTACTGGAAGTTAAAAGTGATGCCTTACTCTTCATGCCCCCCGCTACCGCACCCCCCTCATTCAGCAATATTATGGACACTTAAGAGTATTTCACCAACCTACACCACACTTTCTCCTCTCACACCATTTGAGTGTTTAAGAAATAGGTCAGTGTATAAGCCGAACGGGTAGTAAGACGCAGTGTTAAGTATTATTATTTTTATTATGAAAGAGGTTCAAAATGGTTTCTAGTCTAGAATCTCGATGTAAGCAAAGAACAGCCATGCTATTAATAATGCGAAACTCAAATATAGCTAATGCCAAAATACATTAGGTTTGTGATTGTTTATAAATATTTGTAAGAATAAAAAAATAGTATGGTTTGAAGTAGGCAAGCAGTTCTTTCAATGTTTCCGTGAACTGACCTTGGCTGCTATTATCATGGTTTAGTTTAACAATATATCGACAGAATTTAGTTATCTTAGCAAAAAAAATGCCGCCTCACTAACAGGGTGGCTACAAAACCTCTATTAGAAAATTCCTTGGTTTTCCAGGTTAATTTGTTCAATTTTTCCTGACTAAAATTTTCAGGTTGTTAAGAGTTAAGGGCGATTATTTTTCTGTTTATTACATTATAAATATATTTTTATAAAAAAAATTCCCTGCCACCAAACAATTTCCTGATTTTTCTAGGAGTTTCCTGTGTCTAACACACATGACTAATCCTATTGCAGAGCTGAGCACTGGAGACCACAATGAACAAGATACCAAGTACAATAATATATAATATGTAACTTGAAGTAATTTAAGATGTTTAGACAGTTTAAATAGATATATACTTGTTTTCCCATCACTAGGGGACTAAGACGGTGATAAAAATTATATTTATTTCTTAAATAATAATATAAAAAAAAGTTAAACAGTCCCAAGTACACTCTGTTTATCTTAAAAGGAGGCAAGTTTACCTTGACAATTTATGATATAGTTCAGCTTTTAGGATATACATAATGTAATCCCCCAAAGACTCAAACATTTTGGGGTAAACAGAGTGTATATTAGAGTTACCTTTAAAGAGGGTATTTACATAGTCCAAAGAAACAAAAGATTTAGAGTTACCTTTAAATAGGGTGTTTCCATTTTCCATAGAATTTAAGGGCGAAGAAGATCCAACTGTGTGCTTGTTTGAATGTTTGGGAAATCTACGGATATATGTAGATAACTTTTTGGAATGTATTACAGTGCTGCACTTTGATCCCCCAAGAGGTTTATTTGAAACCTTATTGTGATGTGTAACCTGAATCGAACTCTCTGGTGTCAAGTTGGAGCCATTTTTACTGGGTGGGCAGTCGCTATGTGCACTTGACTTGTCACACCATTTTTCTTTGTGAATATTGTTTTGATTTGGTTCGGTGGTTGACGCACTCTCAATGCTGCAGATACAAGATGAATCCATGTTTCTGTCCGACTCCATCACAAACACTGTTCGAGATTCTTGTCTATACCTTCATGTACTGAAGGCTCGTGTTGACCCACCACTCTATCTAGGACAAACTCTTCCGGAACTTAAGTCTTTTCTCCCAGACAATTGGCGCTGGCGAAGCACCTGTTAGGGGAGTACACATAATCAGGTTAACCAATAATAGTCAAAATAGATTGTTTTGAGCAACCAATAATAGCCAAAAGGGATTATTTTGACAACTAACTTTTCTGTGCTCCACGCCTTCTGATTATTTACACAAATGAGGTGAGGGCGAGATAGGAACCATTATATGAGAACATTCCCACATATGTTTAGGTAAAAACACCTTCTGTACACCTGGCTGATACCTGAACCTAAACCTATCCTCCACTGGAAGACCAAATGAGGTACCCTCCATTTCTCCTCATGATGGTCCCATCTTAAACTCAGGATAGTTGGTTTGTCGGTTTGAACTATCTCAGTTTTAACATAATATCAGGTCCATGCAACCTCTACCTGGCATGAAACCTCATTACAAACCCCAAATCTTGTCCGCAGATCTTTCACACACCTCACTTTAAGACTATCCCAAAAACTTTGCCTGGGATACTTAACAAACCAAAATCTTACTACCTTTGCCTCTGTGCAAAGGAACAATGACAGCATTCTTCCTGTCTTTGAGAAAAATTCAAAATCCTAGCACATACAATGAACAACTCACTCAATCTGGCAAAAAAATAGCATGCCCATTCACTCCCACTTAAGGTGGGTATATAAGAGATAAAAAAAAAAAAGGACAGTGTTTTTGCGGTTTTGTTTCAAAACTTCTTTTTGTCAAAATAAATCAAATATTACTTAAGTTCGACCATAGAGATTTTCTTCCCATTGTGACCTCAAAAGTATTTCTTGAATATCTGTCAAGTGTGTCATGGAATTTAATGACAA
Source organism: Timema shepardi (assembly GCA_902151425.1). Taxonomy (NCBI): domain Eukaryota; kingdom Metazoa; phylum Arthropoda; class Insecta; order Phasmatodea; family Timematidae; genus Timema; species Timema shepardi. Next base: position 15,716 of record CABFVX010007182.1, read on the forward strand.
CTTTTTCTCTTCATTTAAAAAGTATGTCATCTAATGACACTGCTATGCTTATGACAGATATTCAAAAACTGTTGATACTGCTATGTGAAGAAAATTAAATTTTATGTTTCTGCTGGAGGAATATATTATTTATTTTGGCAAGAAAAAAAATGTTTTGATATAAACACTGAAAACACTGGTCTTTTCTTGCGTTCCTTACATCCCCACCTTAAACATTTCACTCGTGATTTTATCTACACCTGCAACTTTGACATTCTTTAACACTTTCATGATTTATTTGGAACTTAATGTAGTTGGTTAAAATAACAAAAACCACTCGGATGTTTTAAATGTAATTTATACATTACTCTTCGGTGTATCTATAAAGTCTAGAGAAAGTTTAGTAAAATGTATACAACGTTTTGGTCCACAGTTTAGAACTATTTTGATAACATTTAATATATTTCCCTAGTTTTAAAATGTTTGTAAGGTCTACTAAATATCACAGAAATTAAAGTTTTAGGATTTTTTTTCTATTAGTAGATCTTATTTATTCAAAATTTGTTTTATTTCATCACCACATCAACATAATGCCAGGACAATAGTGATAAAGTGTTATGCCTTGATGCAATGGCTGGTAGCTCTGGTAGTTCTACCAATTCAAATCTCTATCAGGTTGATGTTACTTAGTCCTACACATATGCAGGGCTCATTTTGGTCCTACTTTTTCTTCTTTCTAGTAGGAAAATAGGAAAAGTCCTACTTTTGAAGAAAAACTCATACTTTTCGACATCCAGAAGAAAGAAACAGTTTGTTTTTGCTGGTGTTTAAGTGTGGATCTGCCTTTTTGCTGGTAAGTTAGCAAAACAAAATATTGAATTAGAAAGTGTCTAGCTGTTTGAATAAACTCAAATTGTATGCCCAAAAGCTAGTACAGTGTCTTTGAAATTCAATGGCTGTAAATTTTGTGTTTGGAGGTAGTGTTGTAATGCGCTATATCCAACTTAAATGGGCTGGATTAAAGTGTAGCTTTCATGTCTGTCCCTGTATATTTTATGGCTTTTGATGTGTTGTTCATACAATTCTAAAATGTTCTTTCTTTCAGGTTTAAGTGCAGTAAAGAGAATTGAATCGTGAACAAAATGCCGAAGAAACAACGCAAGTCCTTCAATCCTGACCGGTTCAAACAAAAAGACTGCAATGGACACTTACTGGGAGAGTGGTGTGAAGACAGAGCCAGTTCAAAATACCAAATGTTCTGTCGATTTTGTAGAAAAACTATAGTGTTATAATCGTGGACTTAGTCAGTTGTTAAAACATGCTAGAACTCGCAGCCACAGTGATATTGTTAAAACTATTTTGAAGGGAACTCAGATAACTTTTCAAACCTTTCATGGACCGTCATTAAGTGGCACATGTGAAACCTCATCACATCCAACAAGAGGAATTGAGACTTGCGGTTCTACTCAGTCTGAATCACAGTTTTTAACTTGTGCATCTTTCAAAGAAAACACAACAAAGGCAGAACTATTTATGGGCCTTAAAGGTTGTGAAGAGTAACTTTTCTTACAATTCCTCCGATGATGTGAATGATTTATTTAGTGCTATGTTTCCAGACAGTAGAGTGGCGTCTCAGTTTTCTTGTGGACCTTCTAAATTATCCCACTTAATTTCTGAGGCAACAGGTCCTCACTTCCCTGAAGTGTTGTTATTTGATATTAACAAATCAATGTCACCATTTTCCATCTCTTATGATGAACTAACAAAAAAACAGGTCAAAAAACAACCGGATCTTAAGATTCGATATTGGTCAAATGAGAAAACTTCTGTGTGTGTGCATCATCTAGATTCATATCTTATGGGACGAGCAACAGGTAAAGACATTTCAGATAAAATAATGAAATCATTAGATGGTGCATAAACTTCCTCTGAAAGATCTAATAACACTTGGAAGTGATGGGCCTATGTAAATAAAACATTTTTTCGTACAGTTAGTGAATCAAAGAAAAACCAAGACATCCCTGCACTTTTAGATGTAGGGACATGTACTTTGCATGTTATTCATGGTAGATTTGGGAAAGGAATAGCAGAGTTTGGAAAGGAAGTAGTGGACTTAGTTGTTGATTTATATAATTTTTTTAAACTTTCACCTGTAAGAATGGAGGAATACCAAAATCTACAGAGTGAACTTGGTGTTTGCCAATTAAAGTTTTTGAACCATGTTGAGTGTAGGTGGCTTACATTGGCTCCAGCAATTGAACGAGTCATAAGGCAGTTGGCTGTTCTCAAAGAATATTTCCTTAAAGAACTTCCAAAAAGGGACAAAAAAATACAAGACAATGCAAGATTCAAAAGAATCGTAATGTGTTTGAAAACACCACTTTCAACAATCACACAAATTGAATTCCTTCTATCTGTGAACAAAATGTTTGAGACGTTTATGAGCATGTGTCAGTCTGAAGAGCCTCTAATCCATGTTCTTCATGCACATTGGTGTCTTCTACTGAAGATTTTGCTAGGTCGGTTTGTGAAGCCTGAAGTGATCAAAGACAAATCTATTGATGAACTTAAGCTTATGTTTCCATGTATAGAAAAGGAACAGAGTGATGATGATTTTGAAATTGGCGTAGAAACAAGAACAACATTGAATAAATTGAATCTGAAGGTACAGAAATCAATGCTTCATGGCATGCGAAAGTTTTACCACACACTATCAGGACATTTTCTGAAAAAGCTGCCGTTACATAATGTGATATTAAAGGAAAGTAGGTGCCTTAATTATGAAAATAGATGTGAATCTTGGACTGTGAGGTCAATAAAGCTATTAGCAAATGCTGTTTCTCTTGTCCCACCTTGCAATGTTGACTTCATTGGAGATGAATGGAGAGAACTTCAGTGTGAACAAATTTCAGATGATTGGAATTGCACCCAAGATGGGCAAGGAGTGGTGTCAAAGAGAATTGATCACTACTGGGGAAAGATTTTCAATATGAAGGATCCTCTTGGTCATCCTAAATATCCTGAGTTGACAAGGCTTGTTAAAGCTATTCTTGTGTTACCCCATGGAAATGCTGATGTTGAGCGAGGATTCTCACAGACGTCCAACTATCTTACTGACAACAGGACCTGTCTCTCTGAGGCATCCATCAGTGCCACACAGTACCATTCACGAAGGACTTCATTAAAAAGGGGTGTAGGGCCCATAAGTTGTACTTAGCTAGACTCAAAGAAGAGAAGAGAATTGAGGCTGGACGGAATAAACACGTGCAAGAAGACAAATATAAAATAAAAAAACAAAGTGAAGAGTTTCAAGCAAAAAAGAAAGTTTTCGAAAAAAATCACAGGAGGCTAAAGAGGCAATACAAAAAGAGAACCTGTTAGAAAAGCAAGAATTGGAAGCTAAAGAAGAAGTTCAATCTTACAAGTCATTAGTGGCAGAAGCTAATGAAAGGATTAAGAATGCAATGAAAATTAATGATCGGAAAGGTTTGCAAATAGCTCAAACTATGCTAGAAGCTGTGTGCAAGAAATTGGAAGAAAGTAGACTCTGCTTTCGAGAAAATAAGAAACAAACAAAAGCACATTCAAAAGAGGAAGACGACAATGTTGGACTACTTTTGTGCAAGTCATTCTGAATCAAAGAAACCCAAAAACAACTGAAAGTGTGATTTTTTTTTTACCATAATGTTTCACAGATAATTTTTTAAATATATTGTTTAGGTTGAAGACATTTTATTTTAAACTATATCATCTTTTGATTATAATGAACATTATTATTGTAATACAAATCAAAATTATTACTATTTTGTTTCACTACCATTATTTTCAAAATTGGATTTGTAATGCAATACCAAAGTAAAATAAATATTGTACTAAAAAGAAAATAAATTAAGAGAGGGGGCGGGGGTTAAGATGAAAGGAGGATTGCAAGGGGTTGATGATGGTTGAGAATTCCTCATTTCTTCTTTTATAATTTTTTCCCCCCATTTTTACTATGGGCCCAATAACATAAAAATATTGTTCTTATTTTCTATTATTTATATATATTTTGTTGTTGTTGCAATATGAGGTGTATAGGGTGTTTTTAACATGTCCTTTTTCATCAAAATGACCTACTTTTCCTACTTTTTGACAACCAAAATGTGCTATGAGGCCTGCATATGACTACAGGACTGAGACAATCTTTGCTGTGAGAATCGAGTATGTTAGTCGAGTTCCCTAGTATTGAGCCAATCTTGTCTTTGAGAGTTGATCACATTAGTCGAGTTCCCTAGCACTAAGACAATATTGCCTTTAACAGCTTTTTGTCCAAGTCATACTATAGTCCATCTACATTTAATTAAATGATTAAATAGGCATTACAAAGGAAAAATTTAGAGGAAATACATCACACTAGGGTGGAAAAATAGTGAGTAACCATTTAGAATAAACCACCTTCAATACATAGGGCTAAAATTAAAACCCCAACTTAGTAACAAGCAGCAAACTAGACTAAATTACTTGACATTTAGTCTCTATGCCCATCAGTTCAGTTGTCCTTTCAGAAAAACAAAACAAACAAAGCATCGTACTACCTGTTCAAGTTATAGTTACGTTAAGTACTCAAATGTGGTAGGGATGAGAAAGGTGGAATTCAGATGTAATCTACTGAGATGTATAGTACTGAGGTAAAGTGGGAAACCATCTAGGGATAACCACCGTCAATACAGCATATATTAATTCGAATCCAGATCTCCCCATCATTGGCATTTCAGTCTAATATGCGAGTGACACGTTAAACTTTCCGACCACCAATGCACGTTAGACAAGTTTTAAATATTGGTTTAGTTTTAGATGTTGCATAATATGTTTACTTGGTTATTCTGTAATAATCTATTTGCTATCTTCACCAGTGGTCTTAGTTATCAGTCTAGCAATATACTGGATTGCTGGTGAAGGGGAGGTTTGGGTTCAAATATTGTCTGGATTTATTAAATGTTTTTTTCTTAAATGTGTACCCACTTTTACTCCACGAAAATGTGGGTATATTTCCTTTGGATTAGAGAATCCTCATCATCAGTCATATCCACCAACACTCAGAGAAAAAGATTATAGTGTCAAATATTTTCAATACAAACAGTAGGAATGAGTAAAACTGACAAATTGCACAAATTTACAAAAAAATGTCTTTGTAAGTGTGGGGCAGAAAGTGTTGACCCATTAATTAACACTATATCTTTACTATTTCAACTATTAAATGCTTCAAATTAAACTTAAAATAACAACAAAATATTGACAACTTTATACATAGCCTTGAATTATTCATTTTTTTAAAACAAAGTTGTTTTCTGATGGCCAGCATTATGTGCCATACACTGTTGTATGCACTCCTTGAAACTAGATACAACGTTGTGAAATGTCTCTTGGGCAACTTCCACAACAACTCATTATATCCTGAGTTGTTTTTGGGTGAGTCATGAAAACATGACTCTAACATTTAGCATGACCCACAAGAAAAGGTCCGGCGCTGTTAAGTCTGGTAAATGTGGTCACCAGATGATGTCCCTAAATCATGAAACGAGATACCCAGGAAACATTTTGTGAGGCACCTCCATTGATGTTCGACCTTTCTGATCCCTGAATTGCAATGTAGGAGAATAGATACCAACCAACAACATGTGGTTCCAGCAAGATGGGTCCATACAGCATAAACATCAATGGAGGTGCTTCGCAATATATTTCTTGGGCACGTTTCACAATTTGTGGACATTGCCTGATCAAGTTCCCCAGACTTAACAGCTGTGGACTTTTTCTTTTGGGGTCTGTTAAAGAGTCATGTTTACCTGACTCACCCATAAACAATTCAGGAAATGAAAGGAAGAATTTTGGCGGAAGTTAAAGCAATTCAACAAGGATATGTCTTATTGTAACAGCCTTAAGAGCATATAGGTTTGACATTCGAATGTCACGGCAGAACGGCACTCTCCCCTCAAATTAAATTTCTGAGTATGGCTCTGAGGTTTGAGGTACAGACCGACAGGGTCTTCACTATATATCTTTCACCAAATTATTATATTATGACAGAGAAAATGCTAAAAACTATTTATTTATTCAAAGCACTGTAAACAGCAGTTAATACAACTTTCACCGAAAAGAAAAATATTAATTATTGTAGTAGACAGAGAAGAGCTCTAAACTCATGACTTCCATTTATTCAAACTCCTGTATATGGTTGATGACCGACAAGTTTCAAGTATACCGTTCTCTCCCTGCCCCCATCATACTGTAAGTCTCAGGATTTGTTTTGTTTTTCCAAATGAAGGTGCAAATAAATAGGAAATACCAATAACAATATTTGATGGGGAAGCTTGCAAGAGTGATATCCTGGATGAAAACTGGCGAACTAAGTGTAACTAAATGTCTGGTTACAGCAATTTTAAATACTAGCCCTGGAAATAATTTATTTTGTGGCAGTGGTAAAAATATGAATAATTTTTAAAATTGCACTCTCTAAACATAGTAACGTTATTTTTTAATAACAGGATGGTCAGACAGCAGTGTGGGGTAGAAGTGAGGTGAATAAAGAAGAAAATCAGTCAGGAAATGGGTGTGGACTACTCATGGGTGTGAAGTCCCATTTTATGATTTTTTTAATTAACGGAAATTGATATTTGACACAAATTTTTGCAAACATAAATAAGCTACATAGAGAGTCAAATAAAACAAAAATAAACCTTTAAAACAAAATAAGTAAAAGACTCACTCACACACTTAAGAGTGAGATTTGCCTGTGGAGAAATTTGAAATTACATTTAGATTTGAAGAAAAGTTTGAACTGGTGCTTAGGTGTTTATTGTTCTAAAAGCTATCATACCCCACTCAACTAGTGCATGGCAGAGGGAGGAGCAGTGAGGATTATTGGAGGAAAGGTTATGTTCACAAGTCAAAGTGAACAATAACTTGTATTTCATTTGATTTTATGTCTATTCGCCTTCTCACATAAGTAAAATGTTATTTTTTTTACTTTATTGTATATAGAAAGTATTGTAACAGTAAACATTTTTGTCCTCGATATTATGATGGATCTTGACATTTTATGTGTCCTCCCAAATTCAATAAATGAGCATTACAATTATTATTTGCATTCTAGACGATTTGCATGAATTTAATGAGCCTAATTTATTAAATTTATGTTTTAGCTTCCATACTAATTTTTTTATATATATACATACATACATAATGTAGAACCCACTCACCGAGTGACCTACTTACTAATAACCCTATATCCACAACCCCTGGGCCTATAACATTTTGTTGGAAGAATTCTTTTAGTCCTAAGGCAATAGATAAGATGTAATTTTTCAAAACTCAACTGCAAAGGGGTAAAAGAACGGTTGAAAGTTATACAAATTTACTGATGTATCTTTTGAACCAGCGGACATAAACCTTTGAAATTTCAAATGATTCATTCTTAAATTAGGTGAAACGATGAAGGGTTTTTAAAATGTAAATCTTTAAGAGGGTGAAAAGGGACAGAAAGAGGTAGGAAATCTCATGCCCTCTGATATCGACAGGCTTTGATATTTGGGGGTTGTTCAGGTCAGAGAATACAAATATGACATTGATTTGTGTAGGACACTCATAAACAGAGAAAATGCTAAAAACTATTTATTTATTCAAAGCACTGTAAACAGCAGTTAATACAACTTTCACCGAAAAGAAAAATATTAATTATTGTAGTAGACAGAGAAGAGCTCTAAACTCATGACTTCCATTTATTCAAACTCCTGTATATGGTTGATGACCGACAAGTTTCAAGTATACCGTTCTCTCCCTGCCCCCATCATACTGTAAGTCTCAGGATTTGTTTTGTTTTTCCAAATGAAGGTGCAAATAAATAGGAAATACCAATAACAATATTTGATGGGGAAGCTTGCAAGAGTGATATCCTGGATGAAAACTGGCGAACTAAGTGTAACTAAATGTCTGGTTACAGCAATTTTAAATACTAGCCCTGGAAATAATTTATTTTGTGGCAGTGGTAAAAATATGAATAATTTTTAAAATTGCACTCTCTAAACATAGTAACGTTATTTTTTAATAACAGGATGGTCAGACAGCAGTGTGGGGTAGAAGTGAGGTGAATAAAGAAGAAAATCAGTCAGGAAATGGGTGTGGACTACTCATGGGTGTGAAGTCCCATTTTATGATTTTTTTAATTAACGGAAATTGATATTTGACACAAATTTTTGCAAACATAAATAAGCTACATAGAGAGTCAAATAAAACAAAAATAAACCTTTAAAACAAAATAAGTAAAAGACTCACTCACACACTTAAGAGTGAGATTTGCCTGTGGAGAAATTTGAAATTACATTTAGATTTGAAGAAAAGTTTGAACTGGTGCTTAGGTGTTTATTGTTCTAAAAGCTATCATACCCCACTCAACTAGTGCATGGCAGAGGGAGGAGCAGTGAGGATTATTGGAGGAAAGGTTATGTTCACAAGTCAAAGTGAACAATAACTTGTATTTCATTTGATTTTATGTCTATTCGCCTTCTCACATAAGTAAAATGTTATTTTTTTTACTTTATTGTATATAGAAAGTATTGTAACAGTAAACATTTTTGTCCTCGATATTATGATGGATCTTGACATTTTATGTGTCCTCCCAAATTCAATAAATGAGCATTACAATTATTATTTGCATTCTAGACGATTTGCATGAATTTAATGAGCCTAATTTATTAAATTTATGTTTTAGCTTCCATACTAATTTTTTTATATATATACATACATACATAATGTAGAACCCACTCACCGAGTGACCTACTTACTAATAACCCTATATCCACAACCCCTGGGCCTATAACATTTTGTTGGAAGAATTCTTTTAGTCCTAAGGCAATAGATAAGATGTAATTTTTCAAAACTCAACTGCAAAGGGGTAAAAGAACGGTTGAAAGTTATACAAATTTACTGATGTATCTTTTGAACCAGCGGACATAAACCTTTGAAATTTCAAATGATTCATTCTTAAATTAGGTGAAACGATGAAGGGTTTTTAAAATGTAAATCTTTAAGAGGGTGAAAAGGGACAGAAAGAGGTAGGAAATCTCATGCCCTCTGATATCGACAGGCTTTGATATTTGGGGGTTGTTCAGGTCAGAGAATACAAATATGACATTGATTTGTGTAGGACACTCATACGATGGGTCTCAAGGTGTATTGGAGAAAAGGGGGTGGGGGACTCAAAACTTCCTTAGTTTAGGGTTTCTATGCACCTTAGAAAACTTGTAATTTTAAAATATTTCTTTAAGGCCTGGAACTGTTATGGAATCTCTAATTTTTTCCATCTTTTCTTGGAATTTTTTAGGTTGTCCTGGAAATTCCTTTTTCACCTTTTTTTTAATAGGTCAGTAAATCAGGAGTAAACAGTAGTAAGCCAGTAGATTAAATTTCCAACATATCTGAGGAAATTCATATGTGTCTGAATCCCTTTAAATTTTTTATCACGCTACTGAATCTATCATTAATATAAAACTTAGTTGTATTATTGTCACTTTTATAAATCTTACTTTGTTTTGTAATTTACATAACATAAACTATCATACACAATATGAATAGTGGTGAGAGTTTCATTGAGTAAATTGCGGGTACGGGAAAGGGGGGGGGGATTGCTATAACTAGAAGAAAACTTTTAAGATGAGGTAAAGAATAGGCTCAAAGGTTGAGAGAAAACTCCAAATAAATGAATCTTAAAATTTGAAATTTCTTAGTGTTTAGAGTTAGGTGAAAAAAATGGATTCAAGGGGTTCAAAATTTACAAAACTATAAAACTACTTTTCTATGCGGGAGGAAACTGAAATTAAGCAGGCCATTAAGGGTACCATTCTCAATAACTATTTAAGTCTCTACATTCTATATTCTATTTAAAAATGGGATTTCAGGAAAAAGGTGAAAAAGGGGAAGGTTTAAACATTTTTTAAGTGGGATAGAAAATTTAAATTTGGGGGGTAATTAGAAATACAACTCCATATAGCCAATTTTTTTATTTTATTTACCATAGCATCTTACTGCCTGTTCGGGTTATACGCTTAAGTACTAATTATGCTAATGGTTAGGAATTGGGAAGGTTGAATTTAGAGGAAGTGAACCCGCATTTTCATGAAAGGAGAGTGAAAAACCATTTTAGGAACCTCCCCCCAGTTCACCAGACCAAGATTCAAACCTCGATTTCCCTGTCCTCGGCAGTCTGACTCTCTACGAAACAAGTGTATTAGCCAACTATGCCACTGAGGTGGGTCATATAGCCAAGTGGGTAATAAAATTTTATATTTATAAGTGAAAGTTTGAGAAATGAGGAAGGGGTGCTGTGGCAGGGGTTAACTTTTCTAAAACTACTAGAATAAACTACTTATCACAGTATTAAATGAGTGACATGTCAGGCGGGGGGGGGATAAGGACTGAAACAAACTGTATAAAGATCTGAATTCTTAAATTTCTAAATGAAGGAGCAGATAATGAGGAGGGTGGGGCCACTAAAAACTTCCAAAGCAAAAATAAAAAACACTTTAAGGAGCTGCAGAAAATTGAAATTTGGCAAACAAGTTAAGTAGGCAGGCACATTAAAAATCTATATACTATAATCAAATAGTCTTAGAATTTTAAATTGGAAATGTGTAAACTGAAGAAGAGGAAAAAGGGGGAAGTATACTGAAATCTTTAGAAAATAATTAGAAAATCGACTTTTTTTTAGATTATGTAAGAAAATTTATGATTATTATTATTTGAAGTATAATTCTAAACTGACTAATTATATCTATATCACCACACGAGAATTTATATGAGTGAGAGCGAAAGGGCCTACCAATTTTGCCTGGATAGATATTATCACATAACTTCAAGGGTTCTCTTACATGCCGCAATCGACATGGAACCAACAGCTTTACTTTTCTTTCAATGGAAGTTGTGCTATGGATTTTTATTGCTTAATAAAAATCCGTCAACCTCGGCTGGGTTTGAACCTAAGAACACCGGGCCCTGAGGCGAGCACTTTACTCGAAGACCACCGAGTCCAACAAGAAAATTTAGATTTGCCACATTGGTAATAGAACCGCACATAACCAGAGTGTAGAGAGTTGGAGTGCCCTAAAAATTCACTAGACCGGTTAAAAAAAAGCTTTTTGAAATAGAAATCTTTAACTTAAGGCAGATGAATAATAACTAAAAATAAACTAATACAAAAACTTTATCTTAAATTGGCTCTAATAGTATTGCAAATATATAACTAATTATATTAACAAATTCTGGTGACATAGTTTGAAGATCATCATTTTGTTTGGGAAATCATAATGCTCAATATGTAATATGTTTATTTAACAAAGTCTATTATTTCATTTATGCTATTTGGTGAAATTTGATGCTCTTTTTTCCAACACGTTTCTGTAACAATGTTTATTCCTTTATTTCACTTATATTATAATCCTGCTTTGGTGAAGATTGCGTCGTCTCTGGATTGCATTTTTGTATGTGTAGCTCAATTTGTGAACTATATAATATTATATATATAAAACATATATATATATATATATATATATTAATTGCCATAATTACTTAGTGATTGCTATACATCAAATATGATATAGTTTGTTGCAGCTTACCGATGCAAAGAACGGCCCAAACTACTAATATTTTCTAAAACAAGATAACAGATCTAGTGTGCAGGTCCATTCAATTTGGATTTGACAGAATTTCATCTTGATATCAAAAACATGAAATAAGTTGGCTTTGTGCAGTTGTCTGTATGTATAATTTACTCTCTTTATCCTGAAATGTAGCTTACCTTAGAGGCGTGCTGCACTATGTGCAATTTATAAGCTAGTGCCATACTGTAATCATATAATTAACATTGGAAATATTAGGTGACATTTTATTTAGCGAAATAATGTGGATATCTAAACAATCATTACTATTGTGATGAAAATTATTATTTTTACAGGTCCTGAATGGAAAAAATATGATTATTTAATATTTGTAGAAATTCATTAAATGCTTTAAAATTTATGTTACCCTTCTTAATGCATTAAAAATATAATTATCTGATTGGAGGACATCATAATGCTGGCTCAAAACACAAAATCAACTATGAGAAAACCATTTATTTAATTACTTCTATTAATTCAATGGTTGAGATTTAGGGGTACTACTAAAATATCACTTTCCATTCAACATGGTAACTGGTGCAGTGTACTCTAGTTAACATTGAGAATTTCATTCCCTAATCTAAATTTTAAACTACATTATTTTTTATTTAGATACATTTATTTAAAAATTGGAAAGCACTGATATCTAATTCATAAAACTTTTACTTGGGTACTTTTTTTTAGGCAATATAATTATTTTGGTTAAAATACTAATAAACTTGATTAAATAAAGTTGAATATTTTATTTGGGAATTATTAACAATGGTATTATCTCAGATAGAAGATGATATTTAAAAAAAATATTTTCACATTTGACACTTATATAATTAGTATAAAGAAAATATGTCAACGTCTATATTACATTAAAATGTTTTATGAAATGCATTAATGATTATATTAATCTTAGTCTGTCATTACTGGCTAAAAATTATTTTGAACTACATAACTTTAAAAGAATTGGTTCTAAAAATGATTAAGGAAGTTAAAGAACATAACTAACATAAACATTCAATTTAGCACAACAATGGCGTCAGTTTCAGCTTGTCGATAACAAAGAGGTCGGAGCTCAAATCCTGGCTATATGTATTAAATGTGGCTATCTGAACTTGTATTTCACTCTCGTTTTACCCTTAAATATACCTTCATTTTTATAGCTACTAAATTCTTGTAAAGATGCAGATCGCTTGAACAAGTTGTTAGATGTGGGACATAATAAGTAACTGGTAGAAACCAAGTTAATCCATGTAAAATAAATTCAGAAACTTTATTTATAAAACTTAATGCCTATTTTATTTACTTTTTATACATTAATATATTCATTATGGACACTTCATATAAAAAAATCTAAATTATCTTATTTTTATACTTACCAATAGGAATGTTTTATGTCAAGGGATGTAATTAAACTGCATAAGTTATATTTAATCAGGGATATATATATATATGATTTATTTTCTTCGCACAACTCTTTCCTAATATTCCTCAGTAAATGGTGATTTTTACATCTATTACATTTATTACGACAATGATAACCAATTTTTTTTAATGTTAGAAGCTTTAAAACATCAATACTTTATTAGTTTTGATCAGTACTAAATATATTAGCTATTATTTGTGACTGTGCAAAGGTGGCATGAAACGGAAACAATAGGTATTGCATTGTGTAACCATACGAGAACAAATTTCTTAGCTATTTTTCAGTGTTTAGGTGCAAAATTAATGTTATCTTTAAGGAAAGTATTTAATTCCTTGATTTATTGTGATTTGTTTTCTCTGCTTGTAGCCACTACACTAATGGGATGATGATTATTATTATTAATATGTATTCATCTTAGGACAGGTCGATTCCTTTTGTCAGTGAACTTAAGACCGCCAATGGGTCCTGTACTCTCCCTCCTCTTTCAGCTCCCAGAATTTTCTTCTTTCCTTCAAAACATATACTATTTGAATCTTCCTTCTTCACAGCATTTGTTTGAAGGGATAGTGAGAAACAATTTTGAATTCGAGCCATATCAAAACCCCCGTAGGGGTCCAAAGATCCCTCATCATTGGAAGACAAGAAACTGGCACTTTTGGTCCTCGAGTGTGATTTGTTTCACTCTAAACAACCAATCGTCCGCATGTGCATTTTCTCTTAGCATCTCTCTACATACTTACTCCCTGATAATAATAAAAATCAACACTTGTGCTTAGAATAACAATGAACAAAATATTTTATTTTAGACATGTCTTAAATAAAATAAAGTAAATCTCCTTTGAGCTTCTTGTGATCTTTAGTATTAAAAAGCTATTTTTATATGATTAGGACGATTTCATCCCATTTTTTTTCTACGCCATTTAAAATAAATTCACAAGTAGTCCTAATCTTATCACAACAGTAAACTTGCACCTGGACAATTATGTCCCAGCTGGTCTGTTAGTAGCCTTCCTGGTAAGTATCAATGAAAGATTTACAAACCTTGGACTCTCTTAGTGACAGCAACCAAGCATACTTAACAAGCTTTTAGAAAGAATAGAAGGGAGGTAAAAACACTAATCTACATTTCAATTTTAACTAGCATTATGTTGAAATAGTGTAAACGAGTTAATTTAGTTATGATGTGACTATACCATTGGAAGCGTAAACAATTTGGGGTAAAACATAGATGATTAAAATTAAAACTTACTTCTAATTTCACCATTTGATGCTAAGAAAGTATATTAATTTCTATTTAATTGTCCATCAATTAACTAGGTGTTTTTATTTAAATTTTGACTATGCCAAGACCTTCACTATACCTACAATTTGATATAGGCCTAAGACATATTTTGCTATCATTCAATGTAAATGAAATCAAAGCATCATAGGAGTAGCCTTAAGTTAAATGGGATTAATGTGTGCTGTATGCTGCCTCATCTAATGTAAGGCTCCTTCTGAAGTGAACTTTCAGCTATATTCTTTAACATGGTCTTGAAAGCTAGAACTAAATATTTTCATTTATGTCTATGCACATCAAACATCTTAAATGCACTGTGCACTGAACAGTTCATCAAACACATCTATTGCACATAAGAAACATTTTAAAGTGATCATATTTTTTGGTGCACAGTAATTATAATGTTTTAGACATTAAAAAACCAATCGAGCATAACCTAACCTGTTATGTGTGAATAAATAAAAAAATTGAGCTTAACCCAACCTATCATGTGTAAATAAAAATACAAATTGACTAACTATTTATAAAAACAGCATTTAGATGATTATTTTTTACATTTTAGAGTTTAATCTCATTTGTTTTGATACATACAGAAGTTCACTTATGTTGTGTATAAGTACCAGAAAACATTTAATTGCTCATAATTTGACACAATATAAAATAATTAATCCCGCACCCGGCTCATACTATCCCCAAAACTATAATTTATAAATAGGGTGTCCAGGGACTTAAAAACAGGAAAAATCCAGGGAATTTGCTTAGTCATGAAAAATACAGGCAATTTTAGCAGATCTCTAGAATTGCCAATTGGATTTAAAGTGTACAGAAAAAATGGGGGGAAGTTCATTTTAGCTAAAAATGAAATAATCCTTCCATTTGTTAAACAATCATGATAATTTTAGAATGCAATTTAGATTAAATATGGTCCAAATGTCTTCGTCATATTAAAATTAATCTTTAAAAAAAGTACGTATTAGGATCTACATATGGTTTAAGATTTAAAAGTTGTCTTGCCAAATCTATGTAATGTCGACTTTACCCCTTTCCTCCTGTAGGCCTAACGTTTATTTTTATTAAACATGGTTGGAAAGATACTTTGAAAGGAACATTTTGCCACGTTCTCGATTTATATATTAACCTTTCACAGAAATTAGATAACTTAGTTCAAAACTATACCTACGATACTTACACTATCAAATTAGACTTATAGCAAAACGTAGGCCTACAACTTGCATTAGTTTAGTAATGACAAATCATTTTTAACGCCGTAAAACATGGCTTAAACTTGAGTTATTCATGCAGGAACACAAATATTTATGTTGATTTATCTTTTAAACATCTGACTTTAAACATTACAATAATAATATTCTGTCATTGTTGGATTAGCAATTGTACTTGGCACACATCACATGACTTGGAAGCTAGAAGATCACATGACTTTGAAATAAAGTGTATATCAGTATAGCCAACTCAATTTACCAAAATACCAATAAACGATCAAAATGATTATATTTCCCGCTAAATATTATATAAATAAAGCTAGATTTCCAGAATGTTCAAAAAACATTAAAAAATAGTGGTTGCTTGCAAATAGTGAAGGAAAAGTATTATTAATATAAATTATTGGCTAGTCAATTGATGTTTCTTGATCTCTGTCACACTTTTTTTGTTGTTGTGTAATAGATAGGTAAATTATTTTCACTAGGTTTTGCTTTTATGAATCGTTTCAAAATGTTTGTGAAACAATTAAAGTTAAATAATATGAAGTGGTCTAAGATAACACTCATTTTAACATGAAAGTTATCAGTCATACAATGATGGGAAAAAACCGCTCACCTATATGATGTGCCATAGTGGAAGTAAGCGACCTTTCACTATAAACAAAGGGTAGGTATGCCTACATAATTGATTTAAATGTCATGAATGAATTTCTTAGGGTTTTCGGTTAGGTATTGGTTTTTTTCTCCAGAACTACTTGTCGTTATTTGCTTCTTGAGAAGTAGACTCGCTGTAAACTTCTTGGATCGGAACAGCTTACAGAGATCTATATTCCTTAACTTTAAAGTTGAAACAGCTGGAGTATTTTTCCGTCACTGAGGATACTATCGATAAACGTGTAAATTCTCTTTCTAAGAATATGGAGGAGGTGACAAGACAGTTCTAAAATGGGGTTGTCAATGCTTAAAGAGACTTGCATTATTTAACTCAAAGGTTGAATATATTGGCGGATACTTTCAAGATGCTCATGACATATTGAAACCTCCTTAACTAATCAATTACGCAGAAGGCCCAACAAGAAATAGAAAACAAATTATTCAGAATTAGTCGTTTAAGTGAAATCAGTTACAATAGTCTGAGAACAGACCACTGTTACTCAGACACACGCAACTCACCCGGTTGCGGAAACCGTTACAGGACGATCATCCTTCGTCCTCTCATCTTATAAACTTCCTAGCAACCCAAACATAAATAAATAACCTCAGGTTACTTATAAGCCGTGAAATCAATTTATCATAACATAAAGTAAAAAACAAATATATATATATAAATTTTACTAAAAATACACCCTGAAAATATGCTGGTCCTAACTCAAATTTTCTCTATCCCACTTTAGTTTGTAGAGTAGATCTTCATGAAGTAGGGATCCTTGAAATAATTAATAATGGAATTATTTAGTTGTTTTATGACTGTTCGCTCGTAAAGCAAGATACGGTACAAGTTATTGTAGGCAGCATGTTGAAATGGTATATTAAAAAATAAAACTATAAGCC